>CABEEJ010002848.1:27803-83058 GCA_901482245.1 Timema douglasi
TCAAGAATCGAATCCTTAACTGCCCCCGGCACTGACCATGCGAGACTGACGTCTTAGTTCGCGTATCCACTGATGTGGGTTATATACCTTGCTGGTATTTGAACCTGTGACCTTCCCGTCAGAGTCTCTCGGGTAGAGGAGAACGTTGCTAAACGACCCTCTTGACTGTTTTGTTTGTCGACAGAAGAGAGGCTGTTGGTCCAGCTCGAAGGCGTGACCTTGGACAGCAGCTCTGATGACGTCAGCAGTGCCGACAGCCCCGTGTTGGCGGGGTACTACCGCCGGGATCTGTCCATGGACTCCGGGATACAGGGCAGCTCGTGTGACCTTGAAGACCAACATGCCCTGGAGGATGACGGGGTCACGCGAGGGTACGTCGTGGACCTGCCGGTGGTTGTTGGTTATTATTAATGTTCTTCTCTCTACGGTGATCGAACCAAAGAGTTATTTGCAGTAGTGAAGCAGCCCCTCGTGTCTTAAGATGTGATCAACCAGTGCGTCTCCTCTTTTGCTCAACATCCTCAACAGTACTCCTTTATCACCGGTCCTTCTGGAAACTTCTTCCTTACCTATTAACAGTATCCACCCACATCTTTCTGTAGCCCCTCATTTCAAACTAATTTAATATTCTCTCCTCCTTAGCGCGTATTGTGTTGACTGTTTTGATAATATTTATAAAAGGGTGCAGATATCATGATCTGACGAATGAAAGTAGATCTTGTAGTCGGTTCTCTTGTGGAGGATGACCCTTGGGCGGAAGGGTCAGAGGTCACGTCCAAGTGGACCGGCCTCCGGACTCTTGACGGAGGTTGAGGGTCGGCTGAGGGGTCCGAGCAAACTGTCAGAGTTGTCCATTCGTAAGAAAGTTGGAGTCTATATATATTTACTTGACTGGGTTTTAAATCTTGTGCTGAGAGACTGACGTAAGAACGTCACAAACACCTTCTTGGAAGCAAACACCATCTTTAAATTAGGATATAAACTATTTTATTTAAACCTACTCCCAAATATCTTAAACGCGTTCCGAACCTATGACTCTCAAGTTCTGTTTCTGTTTCCGGCAGATCTCAGGCGGGCTTGGAACCATCTGCCACAAGCGACGTCGGAAAGAAAACGACGCCCGTAAACGCCTGCGAGACGTACAACCTCGTCGAGGAGGTGTACGTGGTGGAAAAACTTCAGGACGAGGATGACACCCCTCCCCGCGGCGGTGACGTAGCCGTGTTCCTCACGGAGCCGGTCTATGCCGTCCCGGACCGGAAAGGCCGCGACCGGGAGGTTCTTCAGAGGACCCTCCTGGACCCGGGAGTCGATCTCCGTCCTTTCGACCCTACGACCCACGAGACGTACGACGAGTTCGCCTTCATCCACGGACTCAAGCGTTGTCTGGAGGCGGGAGACTGCGGGGGAGACGAGTTGGAGGGTCGTGAAGGAGGGAGGTACACCTCCCCGATGGGTCAGGGGCTCTTCTGTAACCCTTGGCTCGACCTCATGAAGGCCAAGGACATGTACCTCTCCCACGACTCCTTGGAGGAGGCTCAGGATCTGCAGAGCGTCGTCAGTGACCACTATTACTCCTCCACGACGNCTCCTCCACGACGTCGCGCGAGACCGTGGTAGACGCCTCCAAACAGCAGGTGAGAGTGTTATGCCGGCAGAGCTAAGGCGTCGGTACGAAACCGGATAGATAATACACCGTCCTACAGCCATCAGAGTTATTACAGTTTTTATAGCAAACATAATCTTTGGCTAAAATAAATCAAATGGGGTTTCAATATAACGTTTGGTTTAGTTTCCTACCCACAGTGATATCAATAGTTGTTGAATATCTGTCAGAGCTTAGAGGACTTTGATGAGAACAATATTTAAATGAAGATACAAAGTCCTGTTCAAATTACAAGATAGCCCTCATATATATTCAATAACTGTGGATATTATAGTGTGTAGAGGCCCTTAACTTGCTTTCCCTACAAGATACCACCCCCCTGTTACATCAGAGCTATTCTTCTCTCCAGGTCCACACTATCACCCCGGTACAGTTCCACACGGCGCAGGTCCACCCCGCCATCCCCTCCCCGGTGAAGATGGACGTATCTGAACGCGGTCCTGAGCCCATAGTCGTTGACGTGGTGACGCAAGGGATGGTGCAGGAAGATGGCGAACTCCTCCTGAGGACGCCACCCCCACAGCACCAGTTAGTGGTGGTGGCGATAGATATTGGCACCACCTACAGCGGCTACGCCTTCAGCTTCACCAGGGACCCCGAGCAGCGCATCCACATGATGAGGAAGTGGGAAGGTACGTGTCGGGGGATTGGATGCTGTGTCAGGTTGATCTCCCATCAACTTAATTTACAAATTCACGTGATGATATAATAAATTATTTAAGAAATTGCACCTTACAGTCACCCTCCCTCTAGAATCAAGACCGACCCTTCTAACTGTCCGGTCCCTTCCCTCTAGAATCTAGACCGACCCTTCTAACTGTCCGGTTCCTTCCCTCTAGAATCAAGACCGATCCTTCTAACTGTCCGGTCCCTTCCCTCTAGAATCTAGAACGACCCTTCTAACTGTCCGGTCCCTTCCCTCTAGAATCTAGACCGACCCTTCTAACTGTCCGGTCCCTTCCCTCTAGAATCTAGACCGACCCTTCTAACTGTCCGGTCCTTTCCCTCTAGAATCTAGACCAACCCTTCTAACTGTTCGGTCCCTTCCCTCTAGAATCTAGACCGACCTTTCTAACTGTCTGGTCCCTTCCCTCTAGAATCTAGACCGAACCTTCTAACTGTCCGGTCCCTTTCCTCTAGAATCTAGACCGACCCTTATAACTGTCCGGTCCTTTCCCTCTAGAATCTAGACCAACCCTTCTAACTGTCCGGTCTTTTCCCTCTAGAATCAAGACCGACCCTTCTAACTGTCTGGTACCTTCCCTCTAGAACCTAGACCGACCCTTATAACTGTCCGGTCCCTTTCCTCTAGAATCAAGACCGACCCTTCTAACTGTCTGGTACCTTGCCTCTAGAATCTAGACCAACCCTTCTAACTATTCGGTCCCTTTCCTCTAGAATCTAGACCGACCCTTCTAACTGTCCGGTACCTTCCCTCTAGAATCAAGACCGACCCTTCTAACTGTCCGGTCCCTTCCCTCTAGAATCTAGACTGACCTTTCTAACTGTCTGGTCCCTTCCCTCTAGAATCAAGACCGACCCTTCTAACTGTCTGGTACCTTGCCTCTAGAATCTAGACCGACCCTTATAACTGTCCGGTCCTTTCCCTCTAGAATCTAGACCAACCCTTCTAACTGTCCGGTCCTTTCCCTCTAGAATCAAGACCGACCCTTCTAACTGTCCGGTCCCTTCCCTCTAGAATCTAGACCGACTCTTCTAACTGTCCGGTCCCTTCCCTCTAGAATCAAGACCGACCCTTCTAACTGTCCGGTCCCTTCCCTCTAGAATCTAGACCGACCCTTCTAACTGAATGTCACCCTGACTAGCGCTAATGTCCTCCTCAGGCGGAGACCCCGGTCTCAACAACCAGAAGACTCCGACAACTCTTCTACTGACACCTGAAGGACAGTTCCACTCTTTCGGGTGCGCAGCGAGGGACTATTTCAACGACCTGGACAGCAGCGAGGCTCGTCACTGGTACTTCCTGGACAAGTTCAAGATGACGTTACACCACAGACAGGTGGATATCAAGGGGGCTATGTGTTGATTGGTATCACATACAGGTGGATATCAAGGGGGCTATGTGTTGATTGGTATCACATACAGGTGGATATCAAGGGGGCTATGTGTTGATTGGTATCACATACAGGTGGATATCAAGGGAGGCTATGTGTTGATTGGTATCACATACAGGTGGATATCAAGGGGGCTATGTGTTGATTGGTATCACAGACAGGTAGATATCAAGGGGGGCTATGTGTTTTTATTTTTCACAAGGAGTGACGTAAATAGTGTTTCTGTGAGCAGTGGATCTCAATACTTCAATCCAATTCGAACAATCGTAGGTACCCTTCATCTATCCTCTTGCATAATGCCCCTAGCCTATGCTCTAGGACCATGGTGCAATCAGTCAAGGTAAGACTGCTACCTCTCAGGGTAAACGAAGTGTAAATCAAGTTAAGAACTTTGTCATGTTATTATAGTATTCACAATCTCAACATATCTACTTTGATTTCAAGTTGAAATATCTTCAGTAATCTCGCCTTGGAGTTGAACGTGTTTTGAGTGCAGTCTGGTTTGTCCAGCCTTGGGCGTGTAATGTTCGCATTTATATCTTTGGACTATGTCAGGTGTAGCCTTGAGACTCACTTATAGGCTACTATCTCTCTCTCTCTCTCTCTCTCTCCCCACTTGCATGACGTGTTGTGACGTCACGCCCCGCAGGATGTGAACAGGATGACGGGGGTGAGGGCCGCCAACGGCGAGGTCCTCCCGGTCCTGACGGTGTTCGCGCATGCGCTCCGACACCTGAAGAACCAGGTGCTGAGGGAGCTGTCCGACCAGGCCGGGTCCAGGGTCGACCCCAGGGAGGTGCGTTGGGTGGTGACTGTCCCCGCCATGTGGAGGCAACCCTCCAAACAACTGGTCAGAGAGGCCGCCTATCAGGTGCGACTTACAAACTGGCTATAACCAACGCTAGCTTACATTCACAGACACTTCTTTTGTCTCGGGTGGTAGTGTGGATGTCGACCGAGCTAATGGTCCCGCGTTCAGAAGATGTTGTTGTTGGTAAAATTATGCCTCTCTTCTTTCACGTTGATGAATTAACGGCCGGGGGGAGATGTTGTGTCTGTGCTAGGATTAAGTTAGTAAGTTAGTGTACTGATATAATCAGTCAGTTCAGAAATTACTTGTTAAATATCTCAATTATAAACAAATACATTAATCTGTTTTTAAGTTTTGGACACATTCTTGGACTGAAGTAAAATATGACTAATTAAAATATAAAATCCACCTTGAAGTATTAATTAAAAAAATCTACGGAGAAAATAAATATATTTAGTTTTGTCCAACGTCTCTGTTGAGTCGTTTCATTATTTTAATGATTCTATTGGGGTAGAAGGAGGGAGGGGTATGCGGGTATTTCCTCACGACGGTAGATGAGGCTGTCTGCTTGTACATCGCTCTGTTGGCGCATGCGCTCTGCCTGAGTCTGGTGGTTCTGAGACTCGATTCGGTCTTCAAAGCAGATATTGTGGCGCAGAGTTGATAAAGCTGAAACAGTTTCAATTTCCCCGCTGAGGAGACTGGAGTCTTGTGATTGGACTAGAACCCATCACGTGACCACGCTACCTCTCTGCGAGTATACAGTAAGTCGTGGAGATGTCTCCTCCAAGAGTCGAACCTGAGCTCCCTTGTAAATAACAAGTGAAACTAATGTTGCGTCCCCTAGGCTGGTCTTTGTGACGCGTCCAGTCCGGAGTCCCTGCTGATAGCTCTGGAGCCGGAAGTGGCCTCCATCTGCTGCCGGAAACTCCGGTTGAACCAACTGATCCCGGAGCGTCCCCCGGAGCAGGACTGGAGGGTGATAAGGACTTCTTCTTCCACGTTCGGGCTGCCCTTCGATGAGCCCGTCGGCAACGAAATGGTACTGGAACACATCTGTGAAGGTGCGTCTTCTCTTTACAACCAGGGTCGCTGGGGTCTGTGACCTCTCTATATGAACCACTGGTATGCTCTCTGGTGGTCTGTGACCTCTAGATGAACCACTGGTATGCTCTCTGGTGGTTTGTCACCTCTCTAGATGAACCACTGGTATGCTCTATGGTGGTCTGGGACCTCTAGATGAACCACTGGTATGCTCTCTGGTGGTCTGTGACCTCTAGATGAACCACTGGTATGCTCTCTGGTGGTTTGTCACCTCTCTAGATGAACCACTGGTATGCTCTCTGGTGGTCTGTGACCTCTCTAGATGAACCACTGGTATGCTCTCTAGTGGTCTGGGACCTCTAGATGAACCACTGGTATGCTCTCTGGCAGTCTGTAAAAGCGACGCTCCAGCCATAGAAGCAAAGACTCGTCAAATGTTTGAGGGAGATTGTTAGTATTCATCTTGACAGCCTCCAAAACTCTGGTCCGGGTGGTTGAAACCTGCTACCCTTCCCCGCTCCATATCGGGTGGTTGACTTCAATTGTTCTGGTGGTTGACTCCAGGGACCCGCTACATGGTGGTGGACTGCGGGGGTGGCACGGTGGATATAACAGTCCACGAGCTGAGCGAGCACCTTGGGACTCTCAGAGAACTTCACAAGGCCACAGGGGGACCGTGCGGCTCTGTGGGTGAGTGGTCATGACGTCACAGCACCTCAGATACCTCTATCAACCCCATGAGTGAGTGGTCATGACGTCACAGCACCTCAGATAACCTCTATCAACCCCATGGGTGAGTGGTCATGACGTCACAGCACCTCAGATACCTCTATCAACCCCGTGGGTGAGTGGTCATGACGTCACAGCACCTCAGATACCTCTATCAACCCCATGGGTGAGTGGTCGTGACTTCACAGCACCTCAGATACCTCTATCAACCCCATGGGTGAGTGGTCGTGACGTCACAGCACTCAGGGCTCTAAACTTGGCTCTCTGTCCCTGTCAGGAGTGGACCACGAGTTCGAGACCCTCCTCCAGAAGATGTTCGGTGAGGACTTCATCCTCCAGTTCCGTCTGAGGCACCCTGCGGCCTACGTGGAGCTCATCCTGAGCTTTGAGGCGCGCAAGCGCAGTGCGAGCCCTCACCGGAACTCGTCATACAACATCTTCCCGCCCTTCGCCTTCATCGACTACTTCCGGAAGTCTCAGAACAAAGAGGTACTACACGTCATAAAACACGTCAAGCTCCACTATAATCTCGAGGGATGGGATTGTCACTGTTACAATACTTTCTTTATAGGACATAGTAAAATACGGGATGATATTCTGCGTGTTGATGTGGGGTCTGCTTGGAATGATGAGCGAGGAAGGTCCCTAGAACCTGAGTAGATCAGGTGTAGGAGTATTGGTCCAGCAGGTGTCCAGGGTGTGCTGTATGTCTGCAGGTGGGCGAAGCTGTACGGGAGTTTGGCCGAGATGACGTCACTTGGTCCAGTCAAGGGATGCTGAGGTTGCAGCCCTGCCTAATGCTCAGCCTCTTCAGACCCACCGTCGACAAGATCCTCAAGGTAGCCTGGCCTTACCGGTATACATGAAGCATCAGGACCAATGGGTGGGGGGCTAGACTAGAGGTTAGGACCAGGAGGACGTGGGTAGTTTTCAGTCCTGAATTCTGACAAACACTTTGGAGATGCTCTCTTTTTTCCAGAATGTTTTCCAATGCACTCGCCCCCCTCTCAAACACCCACACTCCTCTCCCCCTGGTTCAACCTAAGACTTGTCGATTACAGCCCAGAGTACCACATACAGTCACTCCGTACATTATTGAGTGTGTGGTCCGTCAATTGGCTAATAAGGTGGAAGGGACGAGCCTAGTTTGCCCCGGCAACATTCCACAAGCCATCACCGGTTGTTTCGATCGTTCTCTTAAGGGGAATGGTGAGGCCTCTGGTTTGTATTGTAACTGTATGTTCTCCTTGCAGCACATCTCAGACGTGCTGAACAGTCCAAGGGTGGAGGGGATCCAGTATTTGTTCCTGGTGGGAGGTTTCGCCGAGTCTCAGGTGCTGCAACACGAAGTAAGGAAAGCCTTCAACGAGAAAGCCAAGGTCATCATACCACAGGTGAGCAATAAAACAAATGAAAACAGATGTAGACATATATATATATTTTGGTTTCGGGTTGAATCTGTGGCTGGGGTTCCTTGTAAGAGAACGGAGTTTCCCAACTCGCTTCGCGGGCTCTCTCTTGGCCTACAAGGTTTGAAGAACTCATTCATTGATTGCTAGAAACCTTGTTGATATTACATTGGCAACCTTTTCCTGAATAAAGCATGTTTACAACATATTATGACGTATTTTACAAAGTCTTGTCGAACATTACCATAAATCAACTGAAATACATTTATCAAACTATCAGTTACCATTTTAGTTTAGTTTCAAGTTTTGTTTAAAACTATCAGGACTACCCGGCGTTGCCCGTGGTTACCATGGCAACACTTTTATTTGCTTCAAACAGAGAGCGAAAAAAAAATTACCTTATATTTTATTTCTTATGATCAAGTTTTTAGTTAATTTAAATAATTCAAATCAAAAATTCTAGGGTTTCAAGGCGCACTTTTCCACGCAAAGGAACTACTAGTTTTTTAATTCTAGACCTCTGCGTGAGGTAGATATTGCGCAACGCTCGTGATAGATAGATAGATAGATAGATAGATAGATACACAAATTTTCAATTTATAGAAGATAATGAATCTAAGCTATTATTAATGTTATATCATTGGACAAGTATTGTTATTTTTATTAGAATGATCTAAATACACGGCAACCCACGTTAATTTAGCCTTTAGTGATGTCATGGCCACATAAATCTAACGGTCGAGTCCAGCATAAGGCTGGATTTATATTCATGAGTAGCTAAAAGCAAATAGGGCATAGCACATAGTGTGGAAGAAGTTGAATTCTTTTTATGAAAGCGTTCTTACTCGATACATAGCTAATATAGCACAATGCATAACGTTGATTTAACTTAACTTTGTATGCGTTATGCATTGAGTTGATAATAGATGACCCTTGTAAATGAGATGTATGAGCCAATGATAACGTGAGAAGAGGCTATAGCCAAGAAAAGGTTAGTATACACAACAGACGATAAAAATATCTTCTGTTCATCTTTGAAATGTCTTGTAGTAGTCCTACTTATTTGTTATTAACAAATTTCTTTTGTTTCCACGTCAATTACTACGATTGTAATAATATGATTAAAATTATATGGGAAAATACTAAGTTCTTTCTATTATTGATAAATAATATTCATGACAATAATAAAATTGTAGCCAAATAAAAATAAAATTTTATTTAATAGTACGGACACCGCTTGAATTAAAGTAATTTTACGTTTGAAAATATACTATTTATTGAACGTTGGTTTTCAAGTGAACCCTTAAGTGATGTATTTTTAAATACCTTATTTAGTAGGTGGAACAAAGACGCTGGGCCGTTTCTTTGGATAAAAATAAGTGGATTTAAGTAGTACTTTGTTTCATTATAAACAATTGTATTTTTACAATTAATTGTTAAGCTACTCAACACTGCATTTTTCACTATTAGTTATGCCTTATGCGTGAATATAATCCCATGCTAAGCGAGAATGTCCAGCCATGCGCTGTCTAGTAGCAAATGTCGAATTACACAAAGCTGCCCACCAAATATTATAGCAACAGTTAAATGCTATTTGTGCAGGGTAATGGCCAAGTGTGAGCAGTCTAGGAGTAATAAGTCTATTATCGCCATCAAACACCAGTCCAACATCATTGTATGCATTGATTGATGACTTCATATACCCTCCTCCCCCACTTATGGCTGGAGTGCAAACAATAATTAAATCAACTGCCACCATTCACAGAGATTGAAGCTACACTTATGTAACGTCCATGTGATGTCTTAGGGTGTTTCCCTGACTATCTTGAGGGGTGCAGTGCAGTTTGGTCTTGATCCTACTGTCGTCCAGGTACGAAGATCCAAACAAACATACGGCGTTGGAGTACTCAAACGCTTTGTCCATGGCGTCCACCCAACAGGTAAGTGGTAAACAAGTTAGCCAAAGAATTGGGGATATCATTTTATTTGTAAGCTTATTACGGATATGTTTTATTCAAGGTAAGTGACTCGAACTTAATAAATATTATACAGTATTATTACAGTATTTGTATACAACTTACAAACCAACTCAGCCTAGTATAATAACACTTAATATCCAATACCGGTGCCAGATACTGTACTATCTGGGCAATAGGATGAACGCATATACAATAATATATATTTATAAACTAACTTAACCTAGGACAGTCAATCTTTTATGGTGTAAAAGCACAAGAGTAAACTATATAAAACAAAGGAAAAACAGAGATGGTTCTTAAGGGTTCAAGGATAACCAACCCTTACTGATGTATGGGCTGTTAAGGTTCTCTCAGAAAGCCAATGGAACCCATACTCCATCTGGAACACTCTGGGATTATGATTTAGCCTGGTGCTCCATGGAATGGAACATACCAATACGAACCAGACATTGTATGGAACATTCTATGTCCGTGGTTTCATATTATAATTCTGTTTGGGACAGAATAAACCGATACGTATCAAACTATGTATATAGAAATAGGCTATACATGTATATGACTTGATGTGGTCTAACCCTTAAATCAAAGCTCTATATTATAATGAGTAATTGTAGTTCCTAGTTTTATATTCATAACTACATTCAAATTACATTCATGTAGGTATTATTATTATTATTATTATTATTACTATTTATGTATATTAATACTAAATTAAGTTGAAAACAATATTTTCCAGATAAGGCGCATTTTTTTTTTACGAAACTTTGATTTTGGTTAGATTGATTGCTTACTATTTTCTTTTGTTTTTAAATCGAATGTTGAATCCTTTCGTCTCGAACGACCCATCCCAGAGAAAACCAGAAAAAACCAGAGTAAAATACCCTAGCATCTCAGAGAGAGCCAAACAGTTTCAGAGTAAACCATAGCCGCAGAAAGATCCAGACTAGACTCGGGTTGTTTAGTAACAGAAAGGTAGCCGGAATAAAACCCAAAACGGGCTTGGTTTGCTTTGGATTTCTCTTCTTTTTAAAACTCTGGTTTTCTCTTGTTATTTTCACCAGGGTTAATACTTAACATAACCTAAACCCCTTTTCTCCTCCATTTACCCCACCACTCTATGTCTCTATACTAACCTTGTATTTTTATTCGTCTGCCTATCTATCTCGCGCCTCATCTCATCTCATAGCATGGACCATTATATTAGTGGGTTAGTCTTCACTGCCGCAGCACCTCACACTACAACTCCTGTTAGTTTGAGAGGATGTGTTATTGTTTTAAAATTAAATATGAACACATATTGAAAGTAGTTTTATTTGAATTAGTTTAATTTTATTTCACAACAATTATGATTTTTAATCCATTTCGGTAGTAGCACATACACTCCATTAATGGTAATGCAGAGATCGGGTTTCAAAATGTACTGAAATAATTTTTCTTGAAGTATTTCCCAGTTTCCCTTTAACACAAATGTGGGTACATTTAATATAAATTCTGACTACTTATTACTTCTATATTAATGAAAATATGTGTGTAGCCCAAACGGTTAGTAGGGCGGGGTAGACAAAATACAATTTTTAAAGTTTGGTAATTTCCCCCTAACCCTGACTACGGTCATGATTACAAGTCTATAAATTATCAAACTAAATTCGGTTTCATACATTACCCATAAAGGTGCATCCTTAATCATATTTCTTCAATTTTATCTTAGTTTACTTTCATAATGGTCATCTTATATTCCCTTATCAATCTTTCTCAAATACTTTGAAGTACTCCGGAAAGGTTTTCCTACAATTTCCTCTCTCATTGCTTTGTCTTACCACGGATTAATTTGCAAGCACATATTTAATGTTACGGGAGATCAGTGTCCAATGTAACGGACCGTTACTAAAAAGATTACCGATTGGTACGCACAACTTAAGTTGAATCGGTCAATAGTGTGCGTGTGTGTGTCTTTCCAGAGAAAATGGTGACTAAAGACGATGTGGAGTGGTGTAGTGACGTCCTGGACCAGTTTGTGACAGTGAATCAGCCAATCAGAATAGGAGAGAATGTTACAAGAAGATACACCCCAGCGTTATCCTCTCAGACGAGTATCGTCATCAATATTTACTGTGCAGACTCTGATGAAGTTGAGGTACACCTGCAACTAGCAACAATGTTTACTATAATTTTAATATTAAAACACAAACATTTACGTTTTCAAAAATCATCAAAAAACTACTTTACTCCTTGCTTTGAAGTTATGACGGCCCTCTTGGTTTCTTGGATGTTCCTATGATATATAATTAAAATATTTTAAGGACACAATGAATAGTTTTATGTTACCAACAACTTAAATTAATAGCGTGGAAAAATAAATATTTATTATTATCATCACAGCGTATAGTATTGCTAGTCATCTACGTACCCCAAAACATAAAATAGAATAGCTTTACTCTCTTATTTTAAGACACGTCGGCCATTTTTGGTTTATCATGTTTGTCTATAATGTGTAAATAGATAACTGTTGTTGAAAACAATCATGATCAGAACTAAATGAATAACTTCCGGGAAGACACAATCTTTTTTTCAAGACGAACGGTCATATCTATAATTTGTCAAAGTCATTGATGCTATTAAACTAATCATAATATCACTGATTCTGGTTTCAGTTCACGACTGATCCTGGGGTGCGACAGTGCGGCACACTGAAGCTTGACCTACCATATCAACTCTCAGATGGCGCTAGTGTCCGACGAGAGATACAAACCCGAATGGTGTTTGGGGGTACTGAAGTGAAGGCTAGTGCGCTGGATATTTCCTCAGGGCTCTGCGTGAATGTGGAGTTGGACTTCCTTGCCAAACATTGACATATAATATCACAATCCGGAATAGCAATAGTGCTCATGAGTTTAAAAACTAGCGATTCGTTCAAAAACCAATATTTCGAATAAAGAACTTTTCGTACGAATATTTCACATGACAAAATTTAGATCATAAGTTACCTGGTATCATTTAATTTTCTGTAAAGTTTGTTTAGTTTTAGTTGATACTTTTAGCCTTACTTCAATTTATAAATTTGAGAAAATATCATAATTGATTTCATACAACAAATTTTTGAAAATTGAGGTTTAACTTAGAATATGAAATTCAAATGTGTAGAAATATAAAATGAATGCTTGCAAAGCAAGGGTAGTGAGATATAATTTTTATAGGGGAGGTCCGATAGAAAATGCTAATATACCTCTAGTCAAGAAAACTTTTATACGTATATAGGATCCTAGGGAGGAGGGGGGTTGCATTTAATTCCAGGGGGGAGAGGTGTCGCTACTATTTTTGTGTTTTCAAGAATATTAAATTGACAGTAAAAATGGCTTCTTTCTTTACCTTGTTTTCTGAAAAGCTTCCTTATATTCACAACAATTACGACACTTTACTATTGACAACGTCCAAGAAAAACTCACTTAAACGAACAATCCGCTAAATATTCAATATCACGTGTTAATTAATTCTGTGAATTTGTGAAACTGTAGTTTAATGTTGTAAGTTTCACAATATTACTGATGCTTTTTCAGATGGGATGTATATATAAAAACATAATCCTACTTAATATAATAGTCTCTTTGGTAATTAATCAGGAGAGTAACTTATTTGCCATGTATTTATTTTGGTATCTAGTCTAGAAAGAGTTTATATATTGATTTTATTCTCTCTAATATAATGTAAAACTATAATATGGCTATGCAATTAATTGAGCACCGGATATCTTTTGGGAGGGAATTCAAATATTTCGGAAGCTGTTCAAAAATATTTCTTTGGACACCCCAAATACTTGCTTAGTACAAAATATATTTTAATCGTCTTTACTTTTTAGCATTTAGTAAAATACCTAATCGTTTTGTATAGATGCTGTACAGAGATGACTTTATTTTAATTATTAATCTGTAGTTAAACTTGTAAAATGTAATAGTTTATACAGAAATAAAAATGATATTATTTCACTGGCTAAAACCAATTCATATTACATTCTTATTTTTTATTAAAAATCCTAAAGTAATCATTGCTTTAAAAAAGATCTATTCGCGCATTAACAAATAAGAGTGCAAATAACAATATTTCTTTCCCAAATTAAATAAAAATACCATTCACACTTTATTATTCTGCCTTTGGGCCCAGTGTTCTCTATATTATAATGGATGGACATAAACATACGCATTGTGAAGGTCCAAAGCGTGACGCTCAAGTTTATCGTCTGATTCATTGTGGGGGAAAGATTTAGCGGTTTCTTTCAATGTTCTTATGTGAAAACATGTGTCTAATGAATAAAAGTGTTATTGTTTGAAAATAGTAAAGTATTATACCACACTTGCCTGAAGAATCATGTCTATTAAAAGATATACAGTTCACTTTTACAGGCAATACTGTACAAATATGAATAAAATCTTTAATATTTTTAAATATATAGTTATTATCCTTGTTGTTTACAGTCTGCCAAGACTACACTTATATTTAATATTGGCTATTAGCTTGTAATAAATAAGGTATCTTAAAACTTGATTACATTAGTTTTAATGACAAATTTTGTGTTGTTGCCATATGTTCAAACAACCACTTATGTCATAGGCTCTTAGAAAGTATTATTATATTAGCATTAAAAAATTTTTTGTTCATATTTGATATATTGCCTTCAAAAACCATATCGTGTAAAAGGTTTGATAACTATAGTGAAACAAGTTAGTTAAAAACTCTATTACATCTGTTTGAATTACATACTTTGTGTAGAAGTCTTACGTTCAAACGATAATTTAGGTTATAGGCTCGTAAGAATTACGGTATCTACTAAACCATGATTTTAGTAAGAATCCCAATCTATTCCGTACCAGAATACTATCATATATTAGTATTTTAGTAGGATAAACGGCCATTTAGATTGGACATAGAAATTTCCTTCTGGAAGCTCTTTTATCCTACCTAAATACTACTTTAGGGTAGAATTCTGGAACGAGATAAGGCCGTCCGAATGAGTTTCCTTCAAAACTCATAGTACCGTATATAGCTTTAACATAAAATTGGGAAATATAACAATTTAGTTTCAATTATTACTTCTAGGACTGGTAAATGACATCAAAGCTATTATAAATTTTCCATGCTAGCTTTAGCGTCCCCGCTAGTTACGGTAAATGACACCAAAGCTATCATAATCGTATGGCCAAACTAGATGAGATCTCCAAGCAATAACCTTCTAGTTATTATCTTGTTAGTTAAGGAATTGAAAGTTTTAAAAATAATGTATCAAATTTACACAATTACTGTACTATTTTTCCACCTCTTCTGATCTAAGCTTTGATCTCTATAATATAACTGGATGGACATCTATGGCTGAAATTTTCGAACTGTCGTCTGCATACCATTATGTAAGAAAGAATGACATTTTCAGGTATAACTATACAAGACAATGTAGCATTTTGACATTGTTCGTTAATTTGATTGAATATATGAGATAAATCAACTTATGATTAGTTAAATGAGATAATGTGTTAGAAAAAGCTTTGAAGAGCATAAAAAAGTTTGAAAATGAGGATTTCTTTCTTTTAATAAATTGATGTAAGCTAATATATACGATGATTGTTTTAGGATACTCGTATGTAAGGCTTTATCTCGTACCAGAAGCCTACCCTATAGTAGTATTTAGGTAGGATAAAAGAGCTTCCAGAAGGGAATTTCTACGTCTATTCTAAATGGCCATTAATCCTACCAAAATACTAATATATAATAGGATTCTGGTACAAAATAAAGTCTTCCAGATCGAGATTCTTACCAAACCAGGGTACAGTTGATATCGTACTTTCTTCAAGCTTATAACCTATATGATCGAACGTAAGACAACGCAAAGTAAGATACCTACCTTATTTCATTATATTCATCAAACTTTCAATATGATTTGATTTCTGGAATTAATATAATGCTAATAGCAAACTTTAAATACATTGTAGTCTTGGCAGAATGTAAACAGCGTATTTATATACATTAAAGACTTTATTCTTATTTGTACAGTATTACCTGTAAAACTGAATTGAATAACCTATGATGTAAATATATCTTCAGCCAAATGTGGTAGAAAACTTCATCATTTTCAAACACTAACACATTTATTCATCAGATATATGTTTTCGCAAAAGAACATTAAAAGAAACCGTTAAATCTGTCCCCCAACAATAAAGCAGATGACAAACTTAAGCGTCACGCTTTAGTCCTTTGCAAGGGGTGTGTTTACATCCATCCAGTATGGGATAGAGATCACTGTAATACGGTATACAGAGGGATAAGAGTGGACGTGAAAGGCATTTAGAAGAGTTTGTGAATATTTATTTCAAACCGGTGATTACGTGATTATCAACGGAAAATATTGGTAATATTCATGAAGCAGAAAATCACTTTACAATATTATTTATCATTGTTTCCTTTCACTAAAATATACATATTTTTGAATTATGTCTCGGAATATGAGTATACTAAAAACATTTTTTTAAATAAATAAAATCTGTTAATGTTACGATTTATATCTATCTATTACTTGTAGTTCTCTAATTTACCCATCAATAGCGCTAGATATGATTGGGGATTTTTCTGATCATATGTGACAGCCTTCTTTAATAACACATCCATGGCGCTGTCCGCATGGTGTTTGTGGAAAGCAAAACGATGGAGATTTTCTGGTTGTCATGCTGAAATATTCCGTGGCTGCCTGATTCCATTTCGTGACTACTCTTTCCCTGTAAAACTACCGCGTCCGAGGATAAATAGTTTTTGCAACGCTACCAGTCGGGTGCATCAGAAGGTTATGGGTGTCGTTGACGATGCTAAAAAGGCCGCCGCTTTTAGAGCTGTGGACGACTATGTTAAGGTAAGGTCGCTGATAAATATCTCTGGAGTTATCTTTAGCTCGTTTTTGCCTTTTGAGGACATTTTAGCATTCATTTTTATGTTTTACTGTTTTGTCAACAAACACTCATTTTTGGCTGTTTTTTTATTGCGTTCTACAATTATTTTTTTTAACAGTCTCTCACAACAAACATTTGAAAGTGACTCGTTTCCAAAATGATTTCAACTTAAGAGACTATTTAGAGACTAGGCCTGCATACCTGAGGTGTGTGTTTCGTTTTGCATTTATTGTTCAATACCAACCTTATATTTTTTATTTTAAAATTATTATTAATATTATTATTATTATTTAGCAACGCGTTTTACTACCCATTTTAAAATTAAGTTTCATTCAAAATAAGAACACTAGGGTATAATCGAATTAAGCTATACCAATATCCAGATTGTAGGCTTAAATTGTCATAAACTATAAATTATGGCCGTGTCTGAATAGTTTGTCCTCTACACACTTGTGCACTTTACTGCACGCTTTAATAAAATACGTTTCTGGCGCCCTTAAGTACATAGGGTGCATGATAGTTTTAGGACAGAAAAGTTACAGCTAGAGCCGTCTGGTGGTTAACTCCGAAACGTGCGTTTCCATGGTAAAAGTATTGCCAGATAAATTACATAGGCCTATAGGAATTCTAAAATAAATTACTTACATGTTATCTCTTGTTTTGAGACATTTTGCTGAATAAACAAAGAAATTACGCGTCAAAAGATGCGGGGATACCAAGGAGCATGTCAAACATTTTTTGCGTATTTTGAGAAATTGGTAAATATATACGTATATTATATACATTTAAATATTGCCCTAATTAATTTACTTTTATCTGTAAAGTATTATTCTCAAACAAATTTAACTGAAGATCTCATAACCCGCAAAAAAAAAAATCCCATTGAGAGAGATTTTCACACTTGAAAAAGAAATTTAACCGTTTAACATCATGAATATAAACAAAGAACATACTATAATAGTTTTATTTAACAGTTTACGAATGTTTTATTCCATTTTCACAAAATATATAATACTTTCATTGAATATAAAAAGCTAGTTTTACTAAAGTGCGCGATAAAGGACAAGTCGTATGTCCCTTAGTAAAGTGTGCAATAAGGGGTGTAACTGTACACTTTAAGAGAATTCAGACACCATCAAAAATCACTTCCGGCCTTTAAGCTGACGTCATTGCAACTTTAAAGTGCACTCGGCTTCCAAGGGCCGTTAGACGGACTATTCGGATACAGCCGTTGTGATGTTATTTGCTACCCTACCTTGTATTCCCCTATGTTTTCTACTTTTTGTGAACAATTTCCAATTTATTTTCCCATGAAATCTTCGAAGTTCGCCAGCTGGTTGCCGGCCTGACTAATGATACTGTTTACATCTATTAAATAAAATAAAAGGACAGAAGGAACAACGTAAAACATTGTTTTAAATAATTTAAATAAGGAATTTTGATTTAAAGGAAGAACACATACCCTTTATTAAACATATTAATTATCCTTTTAAGAAGTGTGTTTGACTTTTGTATTCCATTTTAAACGTCGACCATGTTTGTTTTAACACATGCGCAGTTCTATCGAACAAGTGAGTAGCGGACCTCGTGATAGTTGAAGAAGAAAAAAAGAAAAACGAGCGCGATTTTTAATTTTGACAGAAGGAAATAGACATTTAATTCTTTATAAAACATTATTCACATTCAATTGGTTAATATTTCAATATTTATATTAAACCTGAATTTTATTTGATTTTCTCCCTAGTCCATAACCAATAATTTATTTTCGTTTTTTTATATATATTAGCTTTCTCTTTGGACTTGGAAGTATGAATAGAACATTTTAAAATTTGAATATTGGAAGGTTTTTGAATAGGAGAGAGGTCTTCTTCCTGGTTGTTGGTCCAACATGGAGCCAAATATGTGGAGCTCCCAATTCAAATTATTTTAAAGTGAATTAAAGTTTGTGAATTAAAGTAAAAGTAGCAAAAATGGAAAGCTAAGTGTGTGTTCAAGAACTATACTATTTATGTTCATTTAAATTGTGGAAGAATTTGAAGTGAAACAAATGTATGAAGATGGTGTTTCAATATGGACTAATTATTCATGGGTGAGGTCAAACCAATTCTTCAACTTTCAATTATTGCTATATTTTTTTTTTTCTCCTATAAAAATCAGAACTCATTTACTTTCAGAAAGACAGACTAATTCAGAGAATTAATTAACATTTCATTTTTATGTCCAATTATTATTATTTTTATTATATATATTTTTTTTCAACAATATTGTTATATACTTTGTTAAACTAGAATTATAATTACCCAGAATTCCATAGGTAGGATTTGGATGTGGTAAAAGGGAAACAACAATAAATCCACAAAAGTGCCAACAATTGTTATTTTATACATTTAATTACATTTTGTTCCAACAATCCATTTTATCTGAATTGTTCATGTTTTAGTTTTAAGTTTACCCAGTAGTCTCGAGTATTGAGAGTCTTAGTGCCACTGACTGAATTAGCCGAGGTAAATTGTTTTCCTTTCTTTTAATTATTATTTTTCCCCTAGATACTAGGGGTGGCGCCCAACAATAACACAATTATATAGATAAAGATAAATAATAATACACACATTTATCTATCACACTGAAAAAAGTTATATATTATTTTATTTACTATTACACCGTAGGCTGTATTAACTCGCGTAGGCACAGAAGAAAGTAAATATTTAAAGGAACAGAAAAGTCCAAAGTCTTCACCAAAATTATTTTATTACCTGTATAAAATAGTTAAGTAATATCTTTATTTTAATAAATTTGTACAACCTAACAAAATTTAATACAAGTTTTCCCTCAAATTTCTTTCACTAAATCACCGTATTCACGAACACGACATTTAAAGCCATGCTCCTTTTTGGATTGCTATTCAATTCCTTCTCACTAAAAATGTTTTCAAAAACATTAATAAACGGTTTTCACAGTAGTATTCCTACCTACCAAATTAATCAAATTATTAACACATGCAAGATTATGTTATTCTAGCATAACTTTTAACTATAAGCAAGAAAACTCTTTTAACGCTAAAATACCAAAGAGGTCATCTTGGAACATTTCTAAATATTCCTTTATATATTTACACAACTCCTCAGATAGGCCTGAACGTGTCTTGAACAATTTTATACTATTGTCCTACGTAGCCTATTCATTATTTTATCCGAGTAACTAGCTAATACCACGAAACTTACAAACAATCTTAATATTGATAATATTTGAAACTCCTTGTTAGTGTTATTTATGTGTCAATTAGTAATAAAAAAAATTGATGTATATTTTTTTATCGCTATGTAATATTAAAAAAATGTGTCTTAACATTCCCACAACACGCACAGATCCCGTTGTTATCTATTTCATGTTTTTTTTTTCAATGAAAGAAATGTATCTAATTGTGTCTGGTGTTGGGGGGGACTAACTTTGTGTCCGTGGGTTTCAGAATAACACTTCGATTGGAGTCGGGAGCGGCTCCACTGTCATTTACGCCATCGAGAGAATAGGTAAGGACACAAGTACCGCTTCAAGAGTATTCGTAGGCAGGGCCCCAATCATTTTCAAATATTTGGAAACCAGCAAGCCTTAACTGGCCGCTATCTAAATTCAAAACCAAACATTTATTTAAGTTAAATGTAACGTCTTTGTTACAAATTATGGCGCTCAAATCACGCTTCCACATATTTTGTAATTAACTTTAAAAAAAACTTTGACCACGTTGTTTCAGGATTGTGGAATGTCCGTATGACTCATTCCAAAAACTATTTAATGGGTAAGATAGTTTTTATATTCAAATAGATAGGCCCAACTATAACTATCTTCAGGGTGTCTACCATCCGGGAAAATCAGGGAAAACGGGAATTAGCCGCGAGTTTGAAGTGATCGGGAAAAAACGGGAATAAGTCGGGAATTTGGTAAATCACAATAAAAATCCGGGAAAATGATATTTTACTCAAAAAGGGGGGGGGGGCGAGTTAAAAGGATGTGACATACCTTTTTAGTCTGGAATTTTAGGAAATGATCAGGGAAAAGGTCGGGGATTTCATTGGTCAAGTTTAGTAAACACCATGATCTTGTGTGTGTAAAAATTGCCTAACCAGTTTTCTTAAAAAGACAACGATTTAATAGTTGTGTAAAATAGACCATAAGTAACTCACCAGGTCGGAGCTATTTCTGGAGGACTGCTTAAGGGACTTGCTTCTCTCCGCCCCATATTACTACCCATTCTGTGACCTCTCCTGCTGCATATTTATTGCAACAGGCCAGGGATGAGGAGGGTAGAATGTAGAGTAAATATACCCACATTTTCTTAGTAAGAGTGAGAGACTATTTGGAAAAAAAACTTTCCTTGGTTCACTCAACTGAGATTCAAACCTAGATTTTTCCTTCCTGTCATCGGTCTTATAGTCCTTGCGAGGGAGCGGCGCTTTGGCCCATTCGACCGCCAAAGGGGGTTTGCTATAGAGGTCCTTGTGTATAATATAGAGCCTGGGCACAGCTGACAGCTGACCAAAGGGCGCTGTAAGGAAAAGATACCCACACTTGCGGCCACACAGTCTAAATTGACAGGCTCACAATACATTGGATCACCGACAAGATTGAGGGTTTGAATCTGGGTCAGATGCTTTTGGGGGTGTGGTTGGTTTTTTTTAACATAGGTTCATCACCTTTCAACTCTAATGTGGGTACACACTTTCTAAAAACTAACCTGTTCATCCCTTCTACTTAGCCATTATTAATCACAGTGTTATACAAATTGATAGAGAACTGGTCAGGATGTGAACCCAACATATTTATATTGAGGGCTGATAACACAAAGTAAAATGAATGCCGGTGCTGTGTATTGACACAACCTCTGAAAACATCAGCAACTATCAGTTCGTTATCTACATGCGGAGCTCAAGGGGAAAACCTGTGTGGAGTGGAGCCTATAGGAAATAGCTCTTAACCTTGAGTGCACAGTAAATCACCTCCTCGGCTGACAATGTCCTCAGGGCTACCCTATACTCCGCTCAACCCTCTCCCATTGGTGTCTGCTCAAGTAACTTTTCCTGGTTAATTCTGAACTTCAGATAAATATGATGATAAAGGTTCCCTGTCTCACACAAGTTCCGTAATTACCCGCACTTTAGATAGTACTTTTGTTGTTGTTGTCGTTGTTACACACGTCTTTGTCCCTGTCCGAGCTTTTCACATATTTACACAAATAGGAGGGCAACAGAAAGTGTGCAAGTGAGAGGAGAAGAATAGTGGAAGGATACAGGAAGATGGAGGAATATTACTAAACCGACCCGGCAACATGCTGGAAACAGTTGATGATGATGAGGAGGAGGAGGGTTGGGTTTAAAGGAAGTGTAACTGCATTTGTGGGGAGGGGTGGGAGAAATAAAAATAACACCCCTGTTTACTCGGTCATATTCGAACCCTCAATGTCCTCGTCACCGGGAAACCAAACCGGATGAGGTTTACGCCCTAGACCACACATCCACCAATGCATACAGTACTAACACTTGTCACATTGTGAAAAGTCAGTTTTGACCTTTGTTAGAATGATACGCTTCACACGTGGGCTATAAGATAAGGATATTAATAAGAAATATATCAGCATTTGCGTGGGGAAAGTTTGGCGAAACACTTATCATGAGGGCCGACTACTGGGGAGGCACCCGAGTCAGGAATGTCGGAACCTGAGCCAATCCTTTCCAGCGGCGTGCGGCTCGCCTCGGGACCGCGACCGTTGACATCAATAACCCCACGCTAGTAGCAGGATACAAACACACACATGCCCGGATATACACTCATGACACGTGTGTGTTCTAGCCGAGCGTGTGGCCAGAGAGAATCTCAATCTGGTGTGCGTGCCAACGTCCTTCCAGGCCAAACAATTGATCCTGCAGCACAGCCTGACTCTGGGAGAGCTTGAGTCCTTCCCGCAGGTGAGCTGGCCCGGTTCACGACCGCTCAGTGAGCGCTTTTAAACCAATCCTTGGCTCACCCACTGAGTGAAATGCTATAAACCATCTGGTATCGAAGCAAGGTCCTTATCTGACCACTATAACAGGACTGAGCGCATCCCTCTCTAGCCCACAATGCACCTGTTTCCAGCTGGACTGCGTGATAGATGGCGCAGATGAGGTCGACCCCAATATGACCTTGATTAAGGGCGGAGGAGGTTGCCTCACTCAGGAGAAGATTGTGGCCTCTTGTTCCGAGAGACTGGTTATCATCGTGGACTACACGTGAGTTGGCTCCTTAAGGCTGTTTTAGTGTTGTCCTAGGTTAAGTTAGTTTGTTGGCTAGAGTCTAAAAAAAAGGAAATCCTGATTCCCGCTATGCTCAGAAAGGAGTCCCTGCATCTCGGTCAGCGCTATACCAAGGGTGTCCCTGTCGAGGTGTTGCCCCTGGCCTACGTTCCGGTGCAGAGGAAGATCGAAGACATGTTCGGAGGTCGGGCTGAGCTCCGGATGGCCAAGATGAAGGCGGTGAGTTAACATTGATGACACAGAGCTCTGCTGACTTTCCAAAACAGCGATTTAAATATGAATATTGGTTATGAAGTATTATCACTGTACACTGCAGATATTTCTCACATATAAAATCTGTAGTATTTCAACTGCAGGCTGGTATTATTTAGATTTATCAACCTATGACAATATTTGATAAATAAATTATAGATAAATATTTTCAATGGTTGATATATTAGGTATAATAACCAGGCACCTTAGTTCGTGTTCATTTTGTTAAGTCTCTCACGCTAACATCTCGCTTATATCAAGAGCCTAAGATATAAGACTATTAAGCGATTGCCAATCCAATATTTTCAATTTAGAATTTAATCTGTATCTAAACTTACTAACTCGAATCAATTAGAAATTGGATATCATAGAAAATTTTCATATCCGAACTAACTAACTATTGTGATACGGGTTTTATTGAGATATTTTCCCCGCGATTTTGCATCAATTATGGGGATATGGGGTTTATTTGTAATGCGAATGTGGATAATACCGGGTTTTATGATGACGACGATGCATGCGTGCCTTACTGCACACTTGCACGCGGTTATGTGTTCTGATTGCATGTAATTGATTGAGATCAGATAAAACTTGATGTTGTACACAATTTATTGATTTGATTACACTTTCACTATTTACATTTATACAGTTTTTATGTGATATTACTATTTTTCTGCATTAATATAACTATTTTCTGTATTTTGAGTACGGTTTTCTGTTTTTCTGTGTGTGTTCATACATATAAGCTGCTTTTATATGACATACTCCTTGCTTCTTGGACTCCTTGTCACCAGTGTTAAAACTAACAAATAGGAACATTCCTGGCAACCTGATGTTGGGAAGGCTATATTATTATTGGATAAAGGGAACCAGCATGTCACATGAGTTTCAAAATACAGCAGAGTTGATCTTTTAAAGAAATAAAGAAAGTTTTAAGACATAGTGCATTGAAATTACTTCTGAAAATGCGTGATTTTCCATGGATGAAGTATTTAAAGAAAAATACACTTCCTCCATGACTTTTAAATATATGAGAGGGGTCCAAAACGGTATTATTACACTATTTTATAATAAAAATATTTAAAATCGAATCTGAAAATGTTACGATGGATTTTTTTTTAGTAAAAATTCAATACAAACTATTAATAACATTAAAAATCGCGTCTTGATCCACTAAAATAAAATGTAAATGTTGTACACGTGAGTTAAATATAAAAATGTTATGATAAAATCATTTATTAAATTTGTATAGCATATAGAAGATAAGTCCATTCTTAGAATATGTTTATTGAGAGCTGCGTGTTGTTGTGTCCACAAGGGCCCTCTGGTTACGGACAACGGTAACTTCATCCTAGATTGGAAGTTCCCACCCTCACTTAGCGACTGGCGAGCGGTCAATCAAGGAGTGTCCATGATCCCCGGTGAGCACCTAGTTTTGAGTTCATTTTATTACCACCCTCGATTCCTACTTTTATCAAAATATTCAATATTTTTATGCATCACTTATTGATATTTGTGTACGTACTATTTATTTTAATGTGTTTTGTTGAATTTAGAGGAATTGCACTTACATTTGTGTGAAGGGAGAGCGGAAAAGTATTTTCGGGGAAAAAAAACCTTCAGTATACCCAACTGAGATACAAATTCTGACATTGGCGGTTTATTCTATTGCGAGAGTGACGTGCCTTAGATCATGCGACCCCCGAAGTGATTGTAATCAATCTTAAAATCGCAATTTCCAATAACCCAAATTCATAGCTCAAAAAACTCAATAAATAAAAAATGTATTTAAACAAAACAGCAATATCCAAAATTGAGCTATTTTTCATTGTGATCATACTGGCAAATTTTAAGTTTTTTTTTTGTGCAAATCCAACATATTGTGTATTAAACTATTTATACTATTATAAATACGCACAAAGCATTTCACACTTAGTAATATCACACTCGTTATCTCAATATCTTTACCTTCAAGTCTTATTATTATTATTATTATTATTATTATTATTAGCACCGCGTCTTACTACCCGTTCGGGTTATACGCACTTACGCTAATGTGTAATGGTAGGGTGATTGTGAGATGAAATGAAGGACCTACAGTTTAACGTGGAATCCGAACCACGGTGGAGACCTGGCATTCCTCACATTCACAAGATGTCTTGTCAGAGCCTTCAAGTCTTACAAATAGCAATATCCATTTTTCCTGTGATCCGTTTTTTTACCTATAAAATAATAAAACACCGATACCATCTCTGTGAACTGTATCCCTGGCATAACGCTATTACTAGTGTTACTGCGTTGAAAATTATATTGCATGATGTGGTATTTATCAAATTACTAAGACATTGTGTTTATCTAGAAAAAAAAAGAAGCTTAAATTTGTTTTATTTGTGGGAAAACAGTAGAATTTATGTAAACATTCGCGTAATCGCAAATGTGAATTTTGCATGTCCCTAATTATAACTACATATATACATAGCTAACAGATCTTTAATGAAAAATCGGATGCTCGGATAATATTATTATAAACAATTAAGGAACCGAGGTTAAAATTTAATAATCTGAACTGGAAGATACCCCTCCAAGAATTGTGACATTTGTTGTAAGTAAAGAATGTAGTCTGGGGCACAACATTGGCAGGAGGGTGAGTGTTAAAATGTGTTGGCAGTTGGGTGAGTGTTAATATGTGTTGGCAGGTGTGGTGGAGACGGGCTTGTTCGTGGGCATGACAACCCAGGTGTATTATGGGATGGCTGACGGCAGCGTCAAACTCCACAAGTCGGCCAGATAGGAGTGAAAATATTACATCAAAGCGACTCACCCTAAGAAAGAAAAGAAAGAATATTCAAAACCTAACACACACACACACATATATATATATATATATATATATATATATATATCTTGGTATTCTTCACACTCGTTCACAAAGTATTTTTATTTCTGACAAACTTTCTTAGTTACTGGAATTAATATAAATTGTAATAAAGCTCATAAATATATTAAAATATTAAGTTGGGGCTGACAGAAATGGTAAGTGTTTTTACAGTTTATATAGTAAAACATTTTTTTGGTTAAACGAAATCAAATATCACTGCAAACATTGAGTTTAATTTTCTTCACACACTGATGACAACAGCTGTTGTTGAATATCTTCTCGAGGGTCTCCTGGAATTCCATAAAAACATTTTCTCTTCGTTTAAAAACTTTGTCATCAAATGCCGCCATGCTCATGACAGATAGTCAACAACTTTTGAAGTCATCGCGCGTAAGAAACTAAATTATGTTGGTAGTTAAGTAATATTTGATCAAAAAAATGTTTTACAATAAATACTTCAAAAACACTGACCATTTATTGCTTTCGCTGCATCCCCATCTTAAGGTGGGGGAAGGGTGTGGGGTGGTTAAGTCCCCCTTTTTCATTTTGAAGCAAACCCGACTCGAATATGGGAAATATTCTATAAACCAAATTTTACTTCAAATAGGTATTGTTAATTGTTTTATGCTTGCATTTTTTTTATATTGTGCTTGTATATAGATAACATTTATAAAATGTTTGCTTGCATCATTGTTTGTAATATTTAATTCTAATCTGTTAAATCAAGTGTTTTTTATCCCAGCATGTTATTCAAGTACGTCAGGTTTTTCGTATGAATATTAATTTCTGATGTACATAACAACTAGTAAAGCAATAATTGAATGTGAATGAGTATTTTTGCTGTCACTATTCTTATTGACAAAGGTGGATTTTATTTTTAAAGTAAATTTGAAGCTGATATTTTTTGTCAAAGTGAAGCTGAAACCAATATTTTTGTCAAAGTGAAGTCAAAGCTGATATATTTTGTTAAAGGGAAGTCGAGGCTGATATTTTTGTCAAAGCGGATTTTATTATCAAAGCCAAATTCAAGATTCAAACATCCCTACATATATTTCAAGAACTGTAGGGGTTTGCAAAGCTTAGAAACTTCGACTTGGCTTTGAAACTAATATCATCTTCAACTTTGCTTCGAAAAAAATTCTGGCTTCAACAAAACTTCCCCCAGTAAAAATATTGGCAGCTAAAATACTTCAATCATTACCACTCGAAGCTGTTGCGAATTGATGATCGGCTAAAACAATCCAAAGTAATTGAATTGGATGCTGGAATTAACTAAAGTTTTTAACTTGGAATGGAATATTATAAACGGTTGTAAATATATCTCTATAAGGAAAACCTCTCTCCAGTTTGAGGTGATTTTATTATATTTGGAAGAAGGTACAGGAAAGGTCCTATCATTATTTACAATTTTCCATTCTCTCCCTTTTTGTGTTTTTATTGTTTCCTCTTTCAGGAAGTTGCGTTGCACGTTTCACACTCCTCCCTGATGAGTTCCGACAGAATGAGACCTAGTTCAGGGGATTGGGTGGTATTGATCTATTTTCTTCAAGAGGCAGCCTTTTCTCCGTAGAAACCATATTGTGTTGTTCTATATTTTTCCATCCACCTCTCCTGCACCTTCTTACAAATATAAAACAATTGTAAATAAAACATTTTCTAAGGGACTTTAGCGCATACATTTATAAAACTACACACAATATATCATTTCAAGTACAAAACAATTAACAAATAATATTCAAACCATTCAGCTCCAAGAATATTTCATATGTTTGCTTCAATTTGAACAAAATGCACACACACACACACACACACACACGTGTTAGGTTATAACAGCATATTTTCTTTCCTTACCAGTTGAGTCCCTCAACCTATAAGTACTTTATTTTTATAATAATCATACAATATTTTGGAAATGTATGTAATATGTATTTTTTGTAGGGNGGGTTAAAAAAAACCTGTCCCGGATTATTTCTGTTGTGGTTAGTGTTTTATGTTGATGAATTTTTGAAGCGTACTCATTAGACAGTAAGTGAGGGTATGTATTCTATTTTGGTGGTTATAATTAAATGGTTAACTACTGGGATTAGTTTTAAAACGATGGAACTGAAGCAAAATATAGTTGAGTCTAAATGTGAATGTTTCACTTTTAACTAATAATATGACAAATTCAATATCATCATAAACTGTTTTAATCTCATGGCAGGGTCAGTTGAGTAAAATGCCTCCATATTTCTTCTTTATTTGTGTCTATTCTTCTCCTCTCACTTGCACATTCGCAGTTATTTGTTCCTATCTTCTTACATCTCTTGGATAGTCTTTATTCTTAATGATATCGAAAGAATAAACAATTCATATCCCAATCCCAGCCCTTAAATCTCAGTAAATGAAAAATTCAGGTATCCAAACAAACTGGAGTATTTCAGAACGTGGTTAGTTTTCACCGTGACCACTACTGGATATTTGTTCCATTTCGCTTTAGTGCCTGTAAACTTTAAAAAAATGTTCTCAACAGGACCAAGTTTTGTTCTAGAGATCTTGGTAAATCAGATATGGTGGTTTTGTTTCATTATTTTAATATCTACATTTCTTAGTTTTTTTATCACATCACAGCACTTTTTATTAATAAATAACATGCATAAATGTGAGGTTTGATGCATGGATAAAAACTGAAATTGTTAATGTTGAGAAATCTGAATCGACATTCAAGAGAAATTGTAATTTTAGAATAAATCTGACCTTTGCCTTTGAATTTAGTACAATCGAGGGAAAGCTATAAAGTTGGATAGAGTAGAACTGAAAAAAGTACAGGGAGTACAGAGATAGTAGAGCTGGGAGGAGCAGATAACAGCGAGTGTGCAAGTGAGAGGAGAAGAATGATGGAAGGATAGAGGATGACAGAGGCATTTTACTAAACTGACCCGGCCACAGGCTGGAAACATTATGATGATGATGAAGTGGTTAAAAGATAAGCTATTAATAAAGTTTGTTTAGGTACTCTTAAAAAGATAATTTCAACTACCACACACAATCTTAGTTAAGATAGCTCAAATATCTGGTCCCAAAACGTGGCTATAGAGATAAAATTAATGTTTATTGATTTTCATTTTAGTTTCTTATATAAACAACAAAAAATGCTCAATGCTGCACTTGGGACTGAGAACGCACAAATGGCCGGCCGAGGTAGCTGTTGGCGCAAAGTAACTTGTCCTGGCCATCCTACATCTTCAACATATATCTTGTTTTAGTCCCATTGTTCATATTAGCTAGTTGGTAGTGGTAGCTATTGCGGGAGTTTAATATGTGTTGGCACTACTGAATCTCTCTCGAATGCAACACTTGCCATATTTTTTTAAAGACTGCAAGATATCTGAAGAAATTGCTCAAAAGGTTATATTTCATTTTATTATGACTTATTATTATTATTATTTCAGTGGTATGTGTCGGGTTTCGTGGGTCTTAGGCTGACAACGCACGGGAGGGGAGTGCAATTTTCGTTTCATAAAATCATTATTAAATCAAACTGGGCCCTATCCTCCTCTGGAGTCGGGAATTTGTGTACTGCGTTGCGTACCTTCTAGGGATATGCATCCAATATCATGTAATCTGTCAAATTGGGCTATTTTGGCTCAATACTTGTTAAGGCTTGTCTTTATTCACTATCATTTAATTGGCTAAATTACTTAGCCCTGTTGTGTTGGGCTTGAAATGACCCCATTTGACAATTAATATAGTTTTGTAGACTAATTTTATATAGTATTCTCAGTTTGAAGAAATTGCCCGATTGGAACTAATATAATTTTTATTATTTAAACTGCTCTGAAGTGTTAATTTGCTATTTATGGGTGTATATTAGATTTAATGAAGTTTATGTGTGTCCTGGGTTCATGACTGATTGTTTGTATTGTGAAGTTTACTGGACAGGAAATTATATTTGTGTAGAATGTCTGTGTACAAGGTGTTTTTTGAGAATTTTACAATAGATTAAAAAAAAAAATCTTCCTTTGATTATCTTTGTACTCAACACTATTAACAGTTTAATGATTTAATATAATTTATAGATTGATTGAGGAGATTTGTCAAAGGAATTGTACCATTGTTTACCTGGTAGTGGATTGGAAAATTAACAGGGTAATAGATTTAATGAGGCTTGTGTTGAATCGACTATTTTACTAATCTAAATATTCATTTTACCTGCAAATAGCAAATTTTGAATTTGTAAGTAGTAATGAACTTAAAAGGCAATAGCATTCACTTAAGTGTTAAATAACTGGTTTGGGGTTTGGTTATTAAGTTTGTGCTATAATTACCTTATTGTCTCAAATATAGTATAGCCTCACACATAATATGACTTTAAAAATTTCGAAGGTGTTCTCTATGAGGTGTTGAGTTAAATATTTAACAAATTTGACCCAGTTTTATTTTATCTTTATGTATCTTCTTCTCGTTCCCTTGTTTACTTGAGACTCCGAGGAAATCTTATTTTCAACACGATTATTCACTTGTGGGACTGTCCCGGGTGGTTTGTTAATATCACTAGCATCGGAATTACTTTGACATTGAAGGGTGGAAATCCTCTCTCTTTGTTTTGACCTTGAGATCATAATTAGATACACGCCATGATTCCTGCGGACCAACCGGTATAGTTCCAGCTTGTTATGAAATAGACTTTTGTTAAAATCAGTTTTTTTTTTCAGTGTAAAATGTTAAATTTTTCGGCTGTGGCGGTAACTGATCCTGGGCTCATATGTCTTTATTATAAGCACCGCGTCTTACTACCCGTTCGGGTTATACGCACTTACGCTAATGTGCTATGGTAGGGTGGTTGTGAGATGAAATGGAGGACCTAAAGTTTAACGTGGGATCCGAACCACGGTGGAGGCCTGGCCATTCCTCACATTCACAAGATGTCTTGTCAGAGGTGAAGGAAGGGTTTGGTAATCAGATAAATCTGTGCCGGGACCTAGGATCGAACCCCGGCCGCCAGCACAGAAGTCCGACACCTTCCTTACCCCTAGACCGCCAGGTCACCCACCTCATTAGTCTTAAATCCAGACGTACTCCTGAGTGAACCAAGATATCAGACACTTATATGATGTTTATTAATTCAAACCCAGAAGAAGAACAAGGCCATCTTTATTAACATGACACGTATATATCAACATATGTAACATACTACATCATTAGTTGGATTCACAGCTCCTGTTGCACTTGTGCAGACAGCATTACAGCATCTGCAAGACAAGGTAATATTGAACTATCTGGAATAGATCACTAGGCTAAATCAAGGTTTAAATTAGGAGGGATAGCCAGCACACTTACCTTGGTGATACTGGAGTAGAAATTGTTTAGATATAACACTAAAAAACACACACACACATTTTTAAGGACAAGCTTTCACTGTCACAGACAGCTTCATCAGGTCAGTGTGCTGGCTATCCCTCCTAATTTAAACCATATTTAACTATCTGTGATTGCATTATTTATTGGGAATGTTCTCTAATTCTTAATAGTGTTTTCTTAACTCGTAACCATAACTCGTTTCAGGGGCTACAAGGTCTATGACCTGAGGCTTCACTCTCGCGATAGACTGGGCTGCTGATGGATGACATGGAAGGTTTGGATTCGAATACCGGTCGGGTGGTTTTCCACTTTTACTTCACACAAACGCAGCTAAATTTCAAGCTTCCTCGTCTTTAACACATTAGCTTTACATATGTGTACATATATGAATAACCTGAGCAGACATTGAGACGCGGGGACAAACAAAATCACATTCACATAATTTTTTTTTTTTTAATTTCTACTTGGTCAGGCTCTTTTTATACTTACTAATTATACCAATTTCTTAGCGATAAAGAAAAGTTGAATTATTAGGAGGCATACCCACATTTGGGCGAAGGAAAAGGGGAAAACCATTTAGGAAAAAAATCACCTCATTACACCCAACCGGGATACGAACTCTAGTATCCCCATCATATGCATTCTAGTCTATATTGAGCGTGAAGCTTTATATCATGCAACCACCAAAACGAGTTTTATATTAATTACGTATAAAATTGGTTGTTTCTTAAAAGAAATGAGAGAAGAAAAAATAGTAATGTTAGCAATTAAAAATTACCCAATCCTGAGTATTGCTGTTTAATTTGGATGCCAGAACTTAAAGACAGTGGGATTATAAAGGTGAGAATCGAGATTCGAAAATTGTGATATTAAGATTAACTATTGATTATTTTGATACCAGTAAGAATCAAGTTTGTTGAGACCATTATGTTTCTTGATGACTACTGACCTCCTGAATGGATCTGGATGGCAAATCTCTGGTCGGGTAAATACAGCCCCAAATCGACCCCACTATACAGATGCTGAAACAATCCAAACACAACCGTGAATCAGCATAAAATAAACGAAACAAAAGGAACTGATCCTTCAAGGCAGTGGTTCATAACCTTTTCAAATCAACATAATTATTTGTTCCGGCACCTTGACTTGGTGTGTCCATAGTTTATTGTCGGCATGGCCACTTTGTTTTTTATCGTGTTGGCGAAATTGTATTTTCACCTTTCACAAGGGTGAAATAGCGGCTGGGTGTTGTCTCTGTCCTAGATCCAAGTTAGTTTATAAGTTACATACTGATATAATCAGTCAGTTCAGAAAGTGTACTTCACACACTTCAAATAAAAAACAAAGTTTTGTATGAAAGACTGGCAAGATGTGAAGATTGGGGGACAAGCCCACATTGTCCAATAAATACCAGGTGTGATTTGGGTCAAATCTCGGTACTGGAGATTATTTCACAAACAATTCCTACTAAGGCTGTCGAGGTTTGAAACGGACCTCCCAATTAATACTTTCCCCCATATTTGTATCAAAGCAAACTTAAATATAAATCATCTTAAAATAAAATCCAAGGGAAAGGAAGTAATAATTGATTGCACCTACTTTCCTGAAATGCAATTATAACCAAGACTAAGAATCCCTTTGTGATCAGACAGTCACATGCTCGAGAACTTTAGGTCATCGGTTGGAGATGCAAAGGATTCTTTCTAAACGAGAAGCCAAGATTGAAAGCTGCAAAGTCAAAACTGGAGGAAGGTCAGGTTTTTGTCACATACCTATACTCTACATCCATTACTGTTTCCAGGCCTGATTAGGCCTGTCGTAGCTTCATATGCCTTATAATATAACTTAAGACTAGGACAGGCACAACATCCAGCCCCCGGCCGTTAGTTTATCAGTGTGAAAGGTTAAACTCATATTTTCATCAATGATACATTTTTCAGCAATGCCAGGAATCGAATCCGGGACCCTTTGCTCAGTAGGCAGACACGCTACAAGTAAGATGTCTGAATGTAGTTGTCAAATAACGATAGTTCTGATTTTAAAAACTCTTTTACATGAATTTTGATAAAGAGAATAGTTTAGGGAAATAAATAGAGCCCACTGTATTATTTTATAGCAATAAACAAAGCCCACTATATTATTTTATAGTAATAAACAAAGCCCACTATATTATTTTATAGTAATAATCAAAGCCCACTATATTATTTTATAGTAATAAACAAAGCCCACTGTATTATTTTATAGCAATAAACAAAGCCCACTATATTATTTTATAGTAATAATCAAAGCCCACTATATTATTTTATAGTAATAAACAAAGCCCACTATATTATTTTATAGTAAAAAACAAAGCCCACTATATTATTTTATAGTAATAAACAAAGCCCACTATATTATTTTATAGTAATAAACAAAGCCCACTATATTATTTTATGCTGACATCTAAATAATTTATCTTTGCTTACGTGATAGATGTCATTTAATCACCAGTTGGTGTTAAAATACTGTTTAGTAGCTGTTATAAAAATTATTTTATGTTTAAATATATCATAATTAATTATATATCTCAAATATGTTGATAATATATGGTTCCTTCTTCCTTTTAAATGTATCGAAGCTGCAAAACTCTAATTTCATGTATTGAAGTCAAAGCAAAGGAGATTTGAACTCCAACTTTGACATTTTGACCCCCCCCCCCTCCCCCATTGTGTTTAGGAGCCTGTAATTTCAGATTCAAGAACCAGAAATTCCTCTGAGAGACGGCGAGGAGAGGAGTAAACCACCTTGACGCTGTATCCGGCCGAGTTGTCCAGTCCGTACTCTCCCAGAGAGGTGGTCCACACCGTGGTGTCCTGTCCTGGGGTTGAGAAGGTGAACACCAGAGCGTAGGATGTCTGCTCTCCCACCACGGGACTGATGGGTCTGGTCCAGACCTCGTGGGATGAGTTCTGGGGAGGGAAGAAATAACTACAGTCCAATTTTTGTGGGAATAGCCTTATCTGTGTGCCGAGTTCCTCGCCACTTATCTTTGGGACCGCGCGCGGCGTGGTTTGCCCATTCCCCCTTCCCCTTCTTGCCGTACGCGGTTGGCTGAGCACGGCCTCGTCGCGTTGGGCTGCGTGGCTCGGGACTCCGTCTGGTTTTGGACTCGTGTTCATGCGCGTCGGCCGTTCACGAGCCGTTGGCTATTGGCTCTGGGCTTGTTTGGAGCGAGTTAGGGATTGCGATGTTATCACGCGTGGGAATGGAGATGGGGTTTCTTTTTATATAAGTTGTGTACCCGAACCAACCGAGGGGTAGAAGAATTAGAGTCCTGATTAAAGACTTGTGTGACAACATCATGGGTGACTTTCTTCATACAACCCATTCATAACGACTTGTATCGTGCACCAAGTCTGGTGCGTGAACCCCTAATATCGACACCGGTGGGAACAGGGGCTGACACATTGTCTCCCAAAGCGTCGGAAGGATCCACGAGAGGTGTGGGTGCAGATGGTAGCAGAGCGTGGTTTGTGTTTTCACAAGCGTTGTCACCGGTTGTCACTCGTCAGCAGTCCAACAACTCGCCCATTCGACTAATCCTTCGGAGAAGTGAACTGAGTTGTCTCCCGGCGAGGCGAGAAGGATTTGACCCCCTTAGAAAGATACTCAACCCAACGGCGTAAACCATCGTTATCATCGCTGCCATCTCCTAGAACTTCAGGAATTCTACATACCAGCTAAGTTGGCTTCGACTGTATATTTTCTCTAAAACATTTTTTTCCCCTCTCAAATGGTTCTCAACTAACTCTTAACGATATGGCTATGTTTGTTGTTTTGCTTACATTGGTACTATGGGACACGTTAACCGTTATTGAGCTGTTTGACACTAGTCTTGGTGAAACTATTAATTTTAAAGTTTTCTATGTCGTTAATATCAAACTTTAGCTAACTTTCAGTGTTATTATGTTTATAGTTAACCAAACTAAAGGGGAAGCTTATAATTGGGTCGTTCATGCAAATGTTTCTGATAATGTAGAAGTGTTAAAACTATAACTATTTTTTTGAATAATTTATTTATATGAGTAAAAAGACCCAAGAGATAGTTTTGTTTTAATGACTGGGAAAATCTTGTTTAAATTAGGATAGTTTTATTTTCTATTTGACATGTGGGGAGGGGCAAAGCCATATGTGAGGCTAGTATTGTTTATTAATATATTATTTAATAAGATGTGCCGATCTTATAATGATGTATATCTTTCGAGCAATGACAAGGTTTTGAATCAGGGACGTACACAACTTACCAAAGTTGAACCATTGGGTCTTGTTTGTTGTGAGGGCGGACGTGGGGCCATTTCAGAGACTGGCACACCCCTGTTGAAAGACGCGAGACACATTTTCGTGATTAATGTGCCTTATTTTGCCCAGATTGGGGTTGATAATAAAGGGGGAGCCAAATTTCTTGGGTGTTTTTAGTAATTTTGGGATATCATGTATTGTTTGGTTTTGTGGTATCTTATATTATTTGTGAATTGCAAAATGGAACATCCCGACTCTAGTGGATGAGTTGATATACGAATTGACAATTCGTGGTTATAAACCAGAAAAAAACCGTCGATCAATTAAGATCACAGCTCCGTGACGTATTTGACGTCGAGAAGGACGAGAACCATTCTCTAGTGTTAATAGACAAAGTACCCGCGTTTTCTTTAGAACATCCCTTGCTCACAGATAAATTTAACAACTATGATAGCTCAGTGCGACAGACCTGTACCGTCGGTTGAAAAGAAAATTCGCAGTGCGTTCGGTCATGTGAAATCCCGCCTGTTTAGGTTATCACCGGAGTCGCCTGAGGAGGACACGAAGTTAGAGGAACTTAAACGATTTTGTGGTGAGTTAAAGAATCAGATGGGTGTGGCTCTCGGGAAAGGGATTAACATTAGAAAGGGAGAGCCCAACACACCGTTAGAAAACATAGGACGGGTAGAGGACCAATTACAATCTAAACGCGATCTATTAGAGGGAAATATAGGACAAATTCCTAGTGGAGACGATCCTCAAGGCAAGAAAATAGTTCAAATTTTGAATTTAGTCCGTAAATGGAATGTGACGTTTGACCTTGGATCTAATCCCATATATTTTCTAGAAAAAATAGAGGAGTTGAAAAAACGGCTACAAAGTAGCAGACAGTGAAATGTTGACGGCTCTGCCCGAGATATTTTTAGGTCAAAATTCACTTTGGATGCGTAACAACCGCCACTACTGGACTACATGGCGCGGGTTCGTCGATTTTTTTCGATTGTGTTTTTTCCCAGCCAACTACGTAGATCAACTTGAGAGAGATATTTTTGGGTGCGATCAGGCGCCTCTCGAACTAGTCAACGAATTCTTTATTCGTATTCAGACCCTTATCCGTAGGCGGAGGGATTTCTGAGGCGCAGACGGTAGATCGCATTTATTCTAACTTGAGGCCCTCAATTAGGAGTAACATAAGAAGGTGTGAAGTAGAGACAGTTGCTCAGCTGCTGCAAGTGGCGGTCCACTTCCAGCAATGCGATGATGAGATTCGGGACTACAACAGGTGGACCCAACCCAGTAGGTAGGATGCTCGGATTGTAGGGGATCAGAGGAATGAGTGGCTGGGTGTGAATGGTAGAACTTCTGACCCAGGGAACGGCCATGGAATGTACGGTAATTGTCAGAATAGAAGTGGCCGTACACCCAACAATCCCGACCAATTTAAAGAAAAGAAGTGTTACGTATGTAATTCCAAATTCCACCTAGCGCGCAACTGCGACAAGCAGTCCCGATCGAATGTTTCAGTTTTGTCGTTAAGAGGCAGGTCCGCGGCGCGAGGGGAGAAAACTTAATCTCAGACGTGGGATTGGGTTTCCTCGCCAGATCGTCATTAATTGCCCTCCGCGTCATTCTGGGGAAACGATGTTGTTGGGAGCCCCAGTCGAACTTGGACCACTGAAAATAGTCGCCCTACTGAACACAGGCTCGTTACATAACGCTGTTTCGGAAGATCTGTTGGGGACTCTTCGCACGCGTGGGTTAGTTAAGGACTTGAGAGATGTGAAATAGATTGTGTTACTGTGAGTCTTGAGAAGTTCCGGGTGGTAACGAGGGTCAAGGTCTCGGTGAAAATAACAGGGTTGTATTGGCCATTGTGGTTACTTGCCGCACCCAGGTTGGTGACTCAAATGATCTTAGGACACAACTTTTTCCGGGGGACTAGGACCACCATTGACGTGTACTCTGGAACGATACCATCCAGGACGCCTAGTCTTGCCCTGACACTCCTGGCACCACTGTACTCTAAGAGAGACGCGACCATCGACCCGAGTTTGAGGCAGTTTTGGCCGAGTATCCCGATGTGGTCTGCGACCGAATTGGTCACACTAATGTAGTCTCTCACAGCATAGAACTAGTCGACCACACCCACGTTAGGTCAAAGGCCTACTTCTATGCCCCCCCTAAGCTCACAATTTTGAAGGCGCATATTGAGAACTTGTTGGAGAAAGGAATAGTGAGAAGGTCTAAAATCCCTTATGCTTCTCCCAAGTTCTTAGTAGGACGTCCCAGGCAGGAGCCACTTATGGTCGTTGATTATCGTAAGTTGAATAAGAGAATACTGTACGAGGCGACCCCTTTGCCCACCGTAGAGATGGCGTTTCAGTATTTAGGCCAGGCCCGGTATTACAATGTCGTAGATTTAAACAAAGCCTACTACCAAATCCCTTTAACTGAGGAATCTAAGCCGTATACGGCATTTATCACGCAATGCGGTCTCTTGGAATTCAATTACGTCCCCTTTGGTGTGTCAACTGGGGCCCAAATACTATCACGGCTATTACATACCGTGTTCTCGAATATACAGTTTAAGTATGTCTTCAACTACTTAGATGACCTGGTTATCTATTCTAACAAATTGGAGGATCATAAGAGACATGTTAGGGAAGTCTTGAACAGGTTGACAGTGAACCCGAAGAAGCTAAGGTTGGCGGTTTCAGAGATAGAGTATTTGTGTCACGTGGTATCCCACCAGGGGGTGTCTATAAACCCCGAGCGTATCCGACCTATTAAGGAGTTCCCCATCCCCGTAAACCAAAAGAAAGTTTCCAGATTTCTCGGCATGGTAAGTTTTTTAGGAAGGTTCATTCCGAAATTGGCCAGTTTGGCAGGGCCCTTGTACCACTTAAAGAAAAAGGGAGTTCCGTTTGTATGGTCTCCCGAGTGTCGGGCATCCTTCGACGCCCTGAAGCGTGCATTGTCTGTGCCCCCCGTATTCAAGATGGCCGATTTTTCTAAAAGGTTTGTTCTCCAAACTGATGCTTGTTCGGCTGGATTGGGAGCCGTTCTTTGCCAAGAGACTGATGGGTCTTTTCAACCGATCGCGTACGCTAGCCGTACTCTGCATCCTCATGAGCGTAACTATTCTACCTTCGAGTTGGAGGCCCTCGGAATAGTGTACGACACTGACCGGTTTAGGGAATATCTCGAACATCACCCGTTTGACTTGTATACTGATAATTCGGCTCTCTCGTGGTTGTTAAGACATCCTAGACAGATCGGGAAGATAGGACGCTGGGTGGCGAAGTTGCAGTCACTTAGATTCGAGATTGCTCACGTGTCAGGGGCGAACAACCCGGTAGCTGATTCCTTGACTCGCATGTTCGAGGAACCCGATGACCGTGGGAATGCAGGTCCTCAGAAGGCCCAGGCAGTTTTGAGAGTGTTGAGCAAAATCCCCTAAGTGTTTACCCCAATTGGAGAAGCTCAGAGAAAGGATCCGGAGTTGTAGAACCTGATTCGATCTTGCGAAGACAAGTATAACCCCGATCACCTTAAACTGCTTAACGGGTCTCTTTTGATACGACCTACCCGTCGTGCAGGTTGGAAGGTTTACGTTCCCCATAGTTTGGATAGGACGATATTCGCGTATTATCACGAGTCCCCGGTGGGGCGACACTTAGGCGCGAACAAGACCATAGGCAAGATCTGTTTGTATTTTTATTGGAAAGAAATGAAAGCGGAAATCCGGGACTGGGTTAGAAAGTGTGAGGTGTGTCTTAGGGATAAGCCTGCTAGGAATCGCCGATACGGGATGTTAAATTCAGGAGTTGCTAACTTCCCGCTTGACAGAGTTTTTATTGATCTGTTCGGTCCCTTACCAAGGTCATGGAAAGGACACAACGTTTTACTTACTATGGTTGATGGATTCTCGAAGTTTGTGGGGATGACGCCATTGAGGGTGGCGACTTCCAACTCTGTAGTTGACGCTCTTGATGCTACCTTGTTTCGCAACTTTGGGTACCCTCATATCCTGGTGTCCGACAACGCGAGTCAGTTTACATCCAAAATATTTGAGGATATGTGTTTTAACAATGGTATAAAACATGTTACCACGACCCCTTACTATCCGCAATCTTCGCACGTGGAAAGGTTCCACTGGAACCTCAATGCCGCCTTGATTGCCTTCCACCATGTCCACCATAAGGACTGGGATAAAAACCTAACGCCATTGCAAATAGCGTTCAATAGCGCTGTGCATGACAGTCACAGGAAGACCCCTTCCTCCTTGATGCTAGGTCATGACTTACTCTCCCCAATCAACCTGAGGTGTGAAATACTCCCGGGCACCTTGGAGGACCAATCTGATAGATGCATTGAGGACGAGTGGGGGGAAGCCTTAAGCCAGCTGAAAAAAAAAACCCAGCAAGGTAGCACGCAGGTACAACGCAGGGAGGTACCCGGTAACATACAAGGTCGGGGATAAAGTCGTATAAGAATTACATAATTACAGTAGGGCGATTGATGGCAAAACGGCGAAGTTGGACTACCGATGGTCGGCTCCGACGATCATATCCAGGTTTCTCCCCCCTGTTACGGTCCAGTTTATGGATCCTGTCACTGGTCTGGCCACGCGTTGTGCCCATGTCACGCAACTAAAACCTTGTCACTGACTCCACGAGTGAACCCAGTGGTTAAGTTCTCTGGTGGTTCATATGTATGTTCTGCTTGAGGAAGAAAAGTGTTTATTTATGAGCTGATGTTCGTTTCCGTATGTTGCATATACCCCATATCTCAGCACAATGACAATAGGATGTGATAGCTCTTTGCTAAGGCGATACTAAGTGCTGCTAAGATAATCCGGGTCATACTAGGAACTAAGTGAACTAAGAGTGAACAAAAGCTATAAGGACTTGGTTTTAAGTTCATTGGATCTCTATGTTGTTGTTTTTCAGTCGATTTCCGAATTATGGTAGAGATAGTGATTGTGTATATCGTTTAATCTGTTTGTTCTAATAATCATGTTATTTATACCTTAAATCCTTCAAGGAATATTCTTAGGATATTGTTCTTTAATATATATGTCGATGTAATCAATTCTGCTATTGTTATTTTAGGATAGGTAGTTTATCTTCATCACGCGCGTGCTGAACTCTGGTTGACTTTAAGATTTTGAATTAGGGTATATTTCTCTCATGGTTAATAAGTCTCAAGTGTCTTGTTTGGTATTATTTCATGACATGTGATATTGTTCTATGGGTCTTTCCCTGGTTGGTCCGGATTTTTGGGTTATAATTACTTTACTTTGGACACCTCATCTCCTCCCGCCCTGCCCTTAAGTTTTAGGGGGGGACTCTGTGCCGAGTTCCTCGCCACTTATCTTTGGGACCGCGCGCAGCGTGGTTTGCCCATTCCCCCTTCCCCTTCTTGCCGTACGCGGTTGGCTGCGCACGGCCTCGTCGCGCCTGGCGCGTTGGGTTGCGTGGCTCGGGACTCCGTCTGGTTTTGGACTCGTGTTCATGCGCGTCGGCCGTTCACGAGGCGTTGGCTATTGGCTCTGGGCTTGTTTGGAGCGAGTTAGGGATTGCGATGTTATCACGCGTGGGAATGGAGATGGGGTTTCTTTTTATATAAGTTGTGTAAACCGAACCAACCGAGGGGTAGAATAATTAAGAGTCCTGATTAAAGACTTGTGTGACAACATCATGGGTGACTTTCTTCGTACAACCCATTCATAACGACTTGTATCGTGCACCAAGTCTGGTGCGCGAACCACTAATATCGACACCAGTGAGAACGGGGGCTGACACATTGTCTCCCACAGCGTCGGAATGGTCCACGAGAGGTGTGGGCACATCTGACAGCTAGAACAGTACTAGATCTACTTTCATAGGAAGAACCTTATCTGACAGCTAGAACAGTTACTAGATCTACTTAAAATTATTCATACATCACATCAGAGTATTCCCTAAACAAAGGCACCCATCTCACCCAGAATATCCTGCGGCCCATCCTGCCCAGAGGGTCCTGGTTCACCGCTATGACATCCTTGTTCTTCAACAGGGTCTCGTCGCCACCTCCCAGTTCGTCGAGCTTGGTGCTCATGATCAGGGGCGAGGCCATCACCGACCACAGAGCCATCTGCTGCCAGCTCCTCAACATCGCCTTGTTGCCGACAGTGAGCTGTGATTGGCCAAACACAGGTTGGTAACAAGTAATACCCTAAGAGTCTCAGTTACAACAAACCAGGTGATCATAATTTATTTCTGTACCTCTCTCCCAAATTTAGTCTTGGCGATTCTTCGGAATAATAGCTGTCAATTTTCTTACTCCCTCGCGCTACTTATTACCTTAAAAAAAAAGTAAACCCGTCTTACTACGGTTTCAGGTTATGTGCATGTGTATTAGTTACACTAATGAGCTAGTAATAAACAAGTTTCAATTTAGATAAAGTGTACCTGCATTTGTGTAGGGGGAGAGTGGAAAGTAATTTCATAAAAACCACTCAGTACACCTGACAAGGATTTGAGCCCTGATACCCCTATCATTGGTAGTCTAGTCCAACACAACAGTGACACATACACCATGCGGCTACTGTATATACATATATATATATATAGAGAGAGAGAAAGTATTTTAATTGGTAAAATAGTTGACCTTGAGATTCTGATTAATCTTGCCATTTTTGTTCCCCTCAACTCAGAAAATCAGGTGTTATAATTCTGTTAATTTCTCTATTTCATTGGAGCTACAGCCAACATTTTGGAGGATAGATTTTGTCCGAAGCAAGTTTAACACTCCTGCCATGAGTGGAAATCCTGATTTTAATTCTATCCCTAAGATTAATATTAGTTATATTATGAACTATTTTTAAAATGGGTCGTTACAGTTTTGTTTTGGAGTTTGTTTTACATCCCACTCAGACACAGTATCCGACCCTTGTCGACAACTCACCACGTCAGGATCGTTCCAATGCCCTGGTCCTGCCAGAGGTACGAAGGTGTCCTGGTTCTCGGCCATGTACTCCACAATCTTCACCAGACTGGTGTATCCGTCCACTATGTCTATATACGTCCTCCAGGAGTTGCACAAGGCGGGAATGGACGACCAATCAGGCTGGAAGGAGCAGGAATACCACCTATATGATCTGTTCACTTGACTTGGGTGGAAAAATTAATCTGGACAGGGATGCGAATAATTCTGTTGGTATCTTCTCTTAAGAATTCCCTCCACATTTTCACCCTATTCTCCAAAACAAAATAATAAAGTCAATCAGGAATCAATATATACAGTCCAATTTTTATAGCAAGTCTGAAAAGTTTTTTTTTTGGGGGGGGGGGCAGGTTTCTTATTGTTAGAATCCTATTTATTGTATAAAAGTTTATTTCCTTTTGATTTTTATCTACAACTAAATCATTCAAGTATTTTTTTGTGAATTTTTTTTTCATAATAAAAGTTAATTTACATCTCCCTGTTTTCAATATCCATTAAAAATTGCCACAGTTCCATGTTCTTCTTGATTGTATATAGATAAGGGAGTGACAGTTAAATAAAATTAACTCTCGTTAAATTTAAAACTATAATGCAAATGAAGTGTCTGAATAAAATCGACCTGTAATAATAGCTATGCGATTATTGGTCAACTATTCAACTAAACAAAGTGTACGTTTCCAAAAGATATTTACTGTTATGTTGTTGATGACCTCGTTCCCTGGCCACTCGCACTGCAAGTAGATGGGTCGTCCAGTCTCGTTCAGGAGACGTCCTATTTCCGTGTAACCTGCAATGAATATGTCACTGTTCTTGCTGGTCTCATCTTCCTAACAACCTGGTCATTGGAACTAGTTGAACAGTGTTATAATATTGATTTATCCGCCTCTCTTTGGGCGTCAATTGTAAACACTATGTGATCAACCGCCCCGCTTTGGGCGTCGATTGATCACTACGGATTAATTCCCTGATATAATAATGCTGTGATGATGTTTAGGTTGTCTATAGCTCCGTGATCGAGCGCCTATCATCACTGTACGGAAAATATACCGTCTAATCAGCTGTCTATAGCCCCGTGTTCGAGCACAAATTAAATCGGTATTAATATAATTAAAGAAAGAGAAATGTTGATGGCTGTTATTTCACACATGGTTTATTTAAATTACACCTGTTAATTACTTGTACATATTTTAATTAAATGTTTTATACCACTGCACACTTGTGATATTGATGTGACTTATATTATATTAGACTGACTCGTGCGTGAGCGATATCTCGGTGTAGATGTTTGGATCCCGGAGATGTCTTAAACATACGCACAATGGTTTATATATAACATACCCCTTGCCTTTCTCTCCCCTCATCAACAATGTAAAATCCAACTAATAGAAAGAGTCCTGGCGACAGGTTTTGTGAAGGCTAGCTTCTTATTGGTATAGAGAAATGGCGTCTTTTGAAAAAATACTATGAAGTTGTTCCCTTTAACAAGAATTGACGCAGTTATTCTTTTAACAAGAAAGATGGTATAAAAAATATATTTTAGTGGTGAAATCCTTTTCACATTGTTTCTGAGAAGCGCGTGTTTCTTCATGGATGAATCTCAAAAGGATACTCTACATATATTACTTTAAAGAAAAATTACCTTCATCCATGACTTTTTACATAATTTAGATTAATCCAAACCAATATCATTACAAGAGCTTTGTAACACCTAAGATTCTATGGATGTTAGTCTTGTCTCATCTCGTCTCACCTTGAATGTCGGTGCTATAATCCGTGTTGCAGTTGTCGACCTTGAGGTAGTCCACCTCCCACTCTGAGGCAAACTGTTTGATGTCTTGTTCCATGTGACCAATGAGGGCAGGGTAGCCGGCACATGTACTGGTGCCGTAGTTTGTGTACATCCCAAACTTGAGACCTTTGGAATGTATCTGGAACAAAGTACACACTAAACCTCATCAAAGTGAGGTGGCCATATTAAAGGAAATCGGCCCAAAAGGGATTGTTTCCCTATTTTTTTACAAATTTGCTTCTAGCCATTACTGACATTGGATCTGACAATTGGTCACTCACGTAATCTGAAAGGTTCTTGAAGCCGCTGGCAAAGCGGTTGGGATCCGGTTGCAGTTTGCCGTAGGTGTCCCTTTCTTTTGACGTCACGCAATCGCCTAGGATGATATACTCGTATCCGGCGTCTTGATAGCCGTCTTCGGCAAACATGTCCGCAGTGCTTCTGACGAGATCCTCACTAGAGGAGAGTGGAAACCATCTTAGCAAGACTGCTCCGAGTGTCTCTCGTTAGCCAATGAGGAGTCTCGTTAGCGTGTCAAGTCCTAAGTTTCTAGGATTACTATCATATCAGATGTAAAGCTCAAAGTAATATTCTAAGCTGATCAAATTATTTTTACTGAGCGAAAGGAGTAATATAAAGATATATCCCCATTTTACACCTGCATCACAACATTAACTATAGTATTTAAAAAAATCACGGTGACCTGGTGGTCTAGGGGTAAGGTGTTGGACTTCTGTGCTGGCGGCCGGGGTTCAGTCCTCGGTCCCGGCACAGATTTATCTGATTACCAAACCCTTCCTTCACCTCTGACAAGACATCTTGTGAATGTGGGGAATGCCAGGCCTCCACCGTGGTTCGGATTCCACGTTAAACTGTAGGTCCTTTATTTCCTCTCACAATCACCCCACCATTACACATTAGCGTAAGTGCGTATAACCCGAACGGGTAGTAAGACGCGGTGCTAATAATAATAATAATTAAAAAAATCCTAGTTTAAGTTTATAGTACAAGTGAGAAATACTCTCATTACTGTTAGTCAAACAAAATTCTATCAGTCGCACCTTGATGGACAGGGGTACCGATACTCACTTCAGACAGCCGTCGGGGAAGTTGTCACAGTTGACGCTACAGCGGAAAAGGATCCCCATGGGGGGTGTGAGCCCCAGTCCATTATCCAGCCCAGTTGTCACTGCTAGCAGACTCAGAACAGTGACCCAGAGATGCAGCATCTGGCGGAGATAACTGTTTCTATGACAGGATTGCAGATGTAAGCCACAGAAGATTCATAGTTAGGTTTCCGACTGGGACATCGGCGCACGAGTTTTATATACATGATGATAGTTTAGACACAGCTAGTTACTCCTGTTTGACTCTATTCAGTTTTATTGCACCCAAATGTTCATATGAATGGATAAATATGACCGCTAGTAGAATTTAGATCGACTTTCATAGGAAGAACCTTATCTAACAGATATATAAACATTACTATATCTACTCAACCACACTCCCTGTGGGGTCAGTACCTTAGCTGTACCGCCTATGTTCCAACCAACCACCACAGTTAGTGAGTTGCAATATTACAATATAAAAGACAAGTAATCACCAGGGACCTTTGTTGATCTATTCTCAGCAAGCCCAACAGGCCCCTGTCTCACCAGCATAATTACAGCTAAGCCTAAGGGAAAATACCATGAGTAAGACTGGGTACAGGCAAGAACGAAGCGAAGGTAACAAATATGGCCCAACGGCTAGTTTATTAGAGTGGATATTAACACAGAATAATATATACAATATGGTCTATTAGACTTGGAGAAAATATAAGTTCTCCGATATATCTAACAAGACAATGCTCCTAACATTTATATAAATACTACAGGATATCTTATTCGGCGTTTGACAGGAGAGCCGTCCCTAATAAATATGACTAGACTGAACGAGGGATAAATGTACATTACTTCCCTGTAATAATATAACAATCTTAAAAAAAGGGAAGTTCTGTAACAATAGCTTGCATATACATCTAATATAAAGTCAGAGGCCTACGCAAGAAAAATGCTCGCAACAGTTTGCTCGCTAATGTCAGATACAACATATATGTTGGGAGGTTCGGATAGTTCATATATCTAACTATTCACCTAATTACACCCAAAGGAATATACTCATAGTAACAAAAGATTAAAGTCACATGTCAATTAACACAATAAATAAAATAACATAATATGTCCCGCAAGATTGTAAACATAGCAGCAAAGAACTAAAGTCATCTGTAAGTAAACATTATAAATAAACTAACATCTAATCTGTCCCACATAAATAAACTAACATCTAATCTGTCCCACAAGATTGTAAACATAGCAACAAAGAACTAAAGTCATCTGACTGTTAACACAATAAATAAATAGACTCTTAACAACTACGGGCAGACAGGCTTCTTTTAACCACGATTAGAACCCTGACCTGAATAAAGGATAGTCATGGCCTAAGTTTAATTTCCTTATTTTACCACAATTTACAAAATCTACACCATGATTAGAACCCTAACCTGAAATATACTCGATCCTGGCCCAAGAATAATTTCCTTCCTTTACAATAACTTACGTTATAATAATCCTAGTGACCTACATAGCGCCCAAGTGTGCCTTACATCTATATGGCATCAAAGAGTGCCTTAGATTGCTAGGCATAGGCTTATAGTCTACGTCTTCCACAGCGCCTGCACACAGCGCCGTCAATACACACAGCCAAGGGGGTGGGGGTAACTTTACGAGGCACAGGGATCCACTTAGAATGGCCATCTCGTGCATGCGCGCTCTAAACGGATTGCTTTAGTCAGGAGAGCACTTGAATAAACCGCCGACTTCCCATACAGAGTTTTTTGCAGTGTGTATGAACAAGGTCGTTCCGTGGCGTGATCGTTGTTATTGTACGAGACCCCAGCTTGTCTGTTGAATAGGGTGAATATAAAGATGTTGTTGGTGCTGGGCTAGTCTCTATCCGCGGTACACTACTTTCATATAAATACCCTTATCTATAGATAGAACAGTTACTATATCTACTTTTATAGGAAGAACCTTATCTGACAGCTAAAACAATTACGAGATCTACTTTAATATATCCATATGCAAATCATGTGGTCTTCAGCTGTCATTTTTGATATAAACACTGTCACTATCTATAAAATAATAATGATATAAAAATATTTAATACAGACAACGACAAAATAATATGTTTGTGTTTTATAAAAGGTTGCTCCAAATATCTATTCATAAAAAAATTAAGCTATAAATGTATTTTCATGTTCAATTAAGTGATAAATGACAGCCCGAACACGAGAATTGTACCAAATACTTTTCGAATTTGCGCCCCAATACTCTACCACTTTTCACCAGTTGTTAAACTAATCTCAGCTCCTAACTCTATCTGTATTAAGCGCTATCCATGGGATGAGACAGCCTCTTAAGGTCGTTCTTTACTATTAAAGACCCGCCTCGGTGGCGTAGTTGGCTAACGCGCTTGTCGTGTTGAAGCTCGACTGCTGAGGACGGGGAGATCGAGGTTCGAATCTCGGTCGGGTGAACTGGGGGTGGTTTTTCCTAAATGGTTTTACACTCTCCTCCACGCAACTGCGGGTTCACTTCCTCTAATTCAACCTTCCCAAGTCCTAATCCACTAGAGTAATTAGTACTTAAACCGTATAACCCGAACGGGTAGTAAGACGGGGTACTAAATATATATATATTATTTAAAGGAATATGGAGGAAATGCCCCAAACGATGGCAAAGATTGTTTACATATTTGAAACAGGTTCAGAGTAACTTACCCTTTTTTCTTGTGAAGATTGATTATTTATTAAGAATATATTTTTATTTCACTTTAGACTAGCCTCGTGTCTAGTAGACGGAACATGAACCAGTCGATGAAGTATTATCTGTGTGGTATTTCGAGGGCTACTTGTGGTTTATATTTGAATCAATCCAAGTAATCTTTGTCCACTATCACTAGATATTATATTGGAGCTATCTATCAACAATAGTCGCACCATTTGATAACCAGGGGAATGTCGGTTACCATGCACACCATCGCTTCAATTAACAATAATTTGATATATTGGTCGATTCTGGCAAACCATCAAATGCTATTTAAATTTAAAATGGATTTAAAAATAAAACATTTTAAATTTATTTGGTTTAAAATGAAAGTTCATTCCAGCTGAATATATTATTATTAGCACCGCGTCTTACTACCCGTTCGGGTTGTACGCACTTACGCTAATGTGTAATGGTAGGGTGATTGTGAGATGAAATGGAGGACCTACAGTTTAACGTGGGATCCGAACCACGGTGGTGGCCTGGAATTTCACACATTCACAAGATGTCTTGTCAGAGGTGAACGAAGGGTTTGGTAATCAGATAAATCTGTGCCGGGACCGAGGATTGAACCCCGGCCGAGCTGAATATAATGATAGGTGAGGTCATAGGTGTGTCAATTAGCGGTAGTTCACCTGTATTAGTCTGGTGGGAAATAGGAAAACCACGGTGATACGGTCTACATTGCACCCTGCCAGTATTCGAACCTCAACCTCCCCGTCAACGACAATCCAGTGAGCATAACACCATAGACCATGTGACAACTGACAACCATTTTATTTGACTGACCTATTCCCAAAGTGGAACATCACTTAGAGTAGCGAATGTTTTTTTTGACTAGTTCAAAAGTCAACGACTTTGTAGCAATCTTATCTACGTTTAATAAAAAAAGTTTATGCAAACAATTTTGTTTTCATCAATTGTTGGTTGATCTTGTCGAGTTTGTAATTTGAAGCTGGTTAAAGGAAAGTAATCATAGAGCTACCACCAGGTTTGGATGAGTGGTCAGCACTCCTGAATCTGACTTCAGGAACTAGGGAACCATCAGGAAATGGTTTGTTCTTAACACCCATGCGGTATGTTAAGGTACTGACATATTGTTGTTGTGTTTAGATTAAAGCTGAAACAGAACTATTATGATTAAGTGGTGACCTGGCGGTCTAGGGGGTAAGTTGTCAGACTTCTGTACTGGGGGTCCGGGGTTCAATCCTCGGTCCCGACACAGATTTATCTTATTACCAAACCCTTCCTTCACCTCTGACAAGACATCTTGTGAATGTGGGGAATGCCAGGCCTCCGCCGTGGTTCGGATTCCACGTTAAACTGTAGGTCCTCCATTTCATCTCACAATCACCCTACCATTACACATTAGCGTAAGTGCGTACAACCCGAACGGGTAGTAAGACGCGGTGCTAATAATAATAATAATAATAATAAAAATTAAGTTATTTTGTTTGCCTATGCAAAATAAAGTTTAACAATTATATTAAATGTATTTATTAAAGTTGGCCCATTGGCTCAGATCCGCTGAGTGAGTATAGGACCGTCCGTTAGTTGGAGTCCAATGGTTCGACTCCAGAAGGCGTTTAAATACATTTAGTTTTGGAGTGTGTGTTGGACCACCACTAGGATATTACTATTTCTGTCCTATCCGACACCTCAGCTCAATTGGTAGTGTACTAAGGATCCCGGGTTCTATTCTTGGCATGGCAGAATGGCTTGGATAAAGAACTGACCACAGACTGGAACAGTAAGGTATGTAATAAGTGTTGCTGCCTTAGGTTAAGTTAGTTTGTGGATCTATATCACTAAATATGTGTCTATTCTAAACATAAACATTGAAGGCCGTTTAGTAGGTAAGGGGGAAATAATTGAAATAAATATTAACACATTGTTTTTTTTAATAATTGTACACCAATATTTTAATAAACTTTAAGAAAACATTTAGCAGAAAATGGAGTAACAAACATAATAGCTATTGTAATAAAAAATATATTTTTTTAATCATTTCAAACAATAGCTATGAACTGGGATAATTTTTTTTTAAATATAAATTTAAAAATAATCTTGTTTTTGAATAGTTTGCATAGTTCAATACAATGGTGGAGTTGAATATCCAGATGAGACAACAGATAACAATTAATGTAAATGAGAAGGTGATGTCGTTACTGCAGGTAATTATCATTAGTTGAGGGCACATTTATCAGGAAACACAAAATTACACCCCTTGCTTTGACCCAGTTTTAAGTTTGTCTTGGTTGTTTAGTTTTTACATTTGGTACACAACCCAATACATTATGATTAGAATAAAACAGCTATACTCGATAATAGCTCTAATGCATACTAGAACAGATAGTTCTTAAAGTTCAAATTCGTGTCTCAGTAATCAAAATGTGGGATATAGTTTAATATTGAAATAATCAAGTGCCTAGGTTTTTTATTTTTATATTCGCTTAGGAAATTCTACCGTCATATAAAAGATATCTCCCAATTTTGTTTGGTATAAAATAGGGCAAATAGTCTCGGCGAGAACTTGTTTCACAACATTTTTAAAACTATGTTTTAGAATGTAGCTATAGAAGGATCCTGTTAAAGGATGGAATTTTAATAAAATACACTTTTTTAATTTTTTTAACGCTTACATTATTTTACTTAATTATTAATTCTAATAGGTCTTGAAATTATCTATCAAAAGCGATGTTTGAAGATCGTGTTACTTGGGGTATGAACATTCTGTTAGTAACATTACTGTATATTTACACTCGAGAATATCCTATATAAGGTAACAAAATATTTTACGCAGATATTTAAGTTATAATTTGCTATAATCGGATTTATCTTTTATTCTTCTTTGAAAAGTTTGGCGTTTTTTTTTACTGGTGGTAAAACACAGAAATGCGTTGATGTTTTTTTTAGGTATTTATCAACATTTCTTTACTTATTGCATATAATTTAACAAACTGATAGAATCTCGCTCATATTTCCCACCATTTATATTCTCGTGCCTTCCAAAGGTTTAGTTAAATCAGGAATCGAGACGATATTTTGGAAGCTTTCACCTTACTTTTTAGCAACTATAATCCAAAGCCAAAATATATCTAAAGTATCAACATTAAGTAAAAAAACAAGACTTTAACAACCTGTATTGCATAATGTAGTACACTTATAATTTTCCATTGTGTAATTCTAGCTCTCCATTTTCCCTGGGTATTACTATCTCTCCTCCATTTTCCCTGGGTATTACTATCTCTCCTCCATTTTCCCTGGGTATTACTAGCATCTCCTCCATTTTCCCTGGGTATTACTAGCTCTCCATTTTCCCTGGGTATTACTAGCTCTCCATTTTCCCTGGGTAATTCTATCTCTCCTTCATTTCCCCTCTTCAAACTATTTCTATGATCATCAATAACTGTTGAGTAGTGAAGACATCTCTCTATTTCAAGATAAAAGTATCGTCCTATCCTAGCATGGCTATTTAGAGGTATTACTTGCCATGGTAAGACTTCTATTTACAAACATACATCTCTGAATTATGTTAAAACTCATGCAAAGAGTGTTACACGTGAACATTTCAGCTCGTCAGTAGCTACAGAGTGAGTGTGTTTGGACAAACTTAAAAACCAGGTCAAATAAGTTGAATTTGTTGTTCTGAAACATATCACAAAACAGTTTCATTTGGACAGTAAGTCGTCGGACAAGACGAGAAACTTGCCTCTATTAGCGTTTCATCCATCCTCTTTTTTACATTTACATGAGAGGCCGTTACTTTTTGAACGGAAACAATTCATATTGGCTTTAATAGAGAGTTGCATTATGGGAAAATAAAATACAACCGATGAAGAATGATTTGATCTAAATTATGTGTGGGTAAAGGATTTCAAGGGAAAAGTATAAAACTCTTTGAGCCTGTTTTAATTGAAACACTTTTGAAACACAAATTTAAGGGTGACTAATATTCTATTATTTAAATTGGTTTTCTATGTCAACAATTTGTAAACTTTTATTCTAATCGACTTTTTTTTTTTAGCCAAATAGGAACATCCTAGGAATAATTTATAAACAAGAAATACAAAATGAGATTTGTGGAGTGAGAGCTCATCATATGTTTGTGATTTTACGAGTGAAAGTGTGGTTTTATAATCACAATAACGTACTCATTTTCAAAAATACCTCTCTGGGCTAAAAATGTTATAAAGACCGGTTGGATAACTATATAACATTTTTTGGGCCTTTAAGTGGATTAATCCACTTAATTAGGTCAAATTCAATAAACACAGATTTAGTTATAATAAAGTCTATCATTTTCTATTCTTTCATTATAAATTTTGATATTTGTTTCTACTTGTGGTAAAACACAGAAATGCATTGTCCTTTTTTTATGTATCAAAATTCCTTCACTTCTCATAATTTGATAAAATGATGAACTCTCACTCATATTTTCCACCATTTATATTCTCGCACCTTGCAAAGTGTTAGTAAACTAAGGAATGTGCTCATTGTCAAAAACACGGAGATTTGCGAGGATAAACAGAAATGGCCCAAAGAGTGTAGAGAACTAGCCTACAGTCCAATTTTCTTAAGAAGGGCCCTTTAAAAAAAATACAAACACAGTTTTTGTAGACAAAATTTATAGCATTTTACATTATTATCGGGTGACCTGGCGGTCGAGGGGTAAGGTGTCAGACTTCTGTGCTGGCGTCCGGGGTTCAATCATCGGTCCCGGCACAGATTTATCTGATTACCAAACCCTTCCTTCACCTCTGACAAGACATCTTGTGAATGTGGGGAATGCCAGGCCTCCACCGTGGTTCGGATTCCACGTTAAACTGTAGGTCCTCCATTTCATCTCACATTCACCCTACCATTGCACATTAGCGTAAGTACGTACAACCCGAACGGGTAGTAAGACGCGGTGCTAATAATAATAATAATATATTATTATTATTTTATATGTATTGATAATAATTATCAAAAGTGACAGCTGCAAATTACACGAGCGTACCACAACAAAATGTTTTTTGTATTTTCTAAAAGGCCCTTTCTATGAAAATTGGACTACACTCTCATCTCCCACATGAGGAGGTAATTAAAGCGAGGCTGTGAGTATCATTTGAAAGTGTCAAGAGTCGTGGAACCAGATCTGTGTACCCAGGCGTCCCTCCGCGCGTCACCATTGTTATTTATAAATTGAATTAAAAGATTATATTTTAAATTATACACATGGTTACTCTAATATAATATCCTCCGGCCGGAGTAAACACTCGTATGACCAAACAGCGGCATAGAAATGAATAGATAAATCCACTACTTTAATTGGAGTCACGCGTGAATTGGCTAAAACTTTGATTATTGATAATAAAGGAATATTTCTTTGAAAATCGTATACATATTACTGAGGTCGTACAGACTTGAACCTAGACCTCTTGAAGGACGAGACCCAGAGTCTGCTGGTGCTCACGATGTAACAAGAATAAGCTCTTTGGGTGGTTTACTAGATACCACAGCTAAAGCTCAATAGACCATGCACGTCTTAGTAATAGCCCTTCCAACTTCCGGTACAAACATCCAACTGGGAAGGTTGAATTAGAGGAAGTTAACCCGCATTTGCATGGAGGTAGGGTGGAAAACCATTTAGGGAAAACCACCCCCAGTTCACCCGACCGAGATTCGAACCTCGATCTCCCCGTCCTCAGCAAGCCGAGCTCAACACGACAAGCGCGTTAGCCAACTACGCCACCGAGGCGGGTTATATATATAATTAAAAGCTAAACCGGTTCTGACAATTAAAATAAAACTTCAAGAGAATGACACTTTTTATCTTTAGAGATAAATAAAATGGCGTTGACACTTATCAGCTTGATAGAATGGTTAAAGTGTCGCTTGATAATTGGCGTTACTTGTCCACTAACTCAGGTAAATAATCGTATCTGTGAAATTCGAGAAGTCGCTATACACTGAGCACTAGCATGCTATGGATGTTTATTATTGGAGACATAATTACATTCCCTGCCAGTAAGACGCCAGTTGGATGTTCGTCCTGTCGATAACAGGGGTAACAGTTGTGACAAGTCTGTTATCAATCCTTGTGATGTCGAAACGACTATAGGTCTGTCATCCAAGAGGTCTCGTTTGAGTCAGGCAACGGAATTGCGAAAATAAGATATTTCAAGTGTTCTTTTTATTAATATTACTAAATACGGTTGTCATCTATGATTTATTTTTCAAAAAAGACACATACAATCACTTATATTTTTTATTTTATTTTTTTTCAAATACTTATAACGAATATTTTATGAATAAATATCGTAATCGATTATGTATGTACAAGTCAAGGTTTGAAAATTATATTACATTTTTTTTTCTCTCGATTCACTTTTTTTTATATTACAAGAAAGTTTGTTGATTTTTAGGCAAATATTTCTTTAAATACAGTTTATAATATTTTTTTTGTTTGGAAATGTCTAGTAATATTTATTACAGAGGAACCAATGTCAATAAAATGGTTTTTTTTGTACATAAGATTTCAAAGTATTTCATCATATATTACATAATAAGTAGGCGAGATTTATATATTTTTATGTTTTTACGATGTACAAAACTAGCACAATATTTTTTTAAAATCAGTTTGCCTTAACGTTTTTTATTAACTATAATTATTGAATATTAATAAAGGATTTCTTTCCCAGCAGGAAGCGATATGTATCAATAGGGCACTCATACGAAAATAAAACTTGTTTTGACACACAATGTAATCCAGCATCCAAAAATTGAGTTGTTTAAAGAAAAACAACAACTAAAAATCAAATATTTACCACTAATTACAACATGTCAAGGTAATATTCGAGCTTATGTTGAGTTAAGTGCACTGATGAAAATTTTCTACAAAATTACCCACACACATTTCAACTGGGTTTGTCTAAAAAAAAATTGTAAAAAAAAAAAAAA
>CABEEJ010002849.1:0-38873 GCA_901482245.1 Timema douglasi
GAACCACGGTGGAGGCCTGGCATTCCCCACATTCACAAGATGTCTTGTCAGAGGTGAAGGAAGTGGTTTGGTAATCAGATAAATCTATGCCGGGACCTAGGATTGAACCCCGGCCGCCAGCATAGAAGTCTGACACCTTACCCCCTAGACCACCAGGTCACCTTCAATTCTATAAAAATATTAAAAACACTTGCGCTCCCTTCGGCCGCACTGAGACAGAAATATAGAGAGGGAGAGCCAAACACATAGGAAGCTACAGAAACAAAAAAGAGACACATGGAGACAGAGATAAATATAAAAAGAAAGGGTTTCCCTCACTTGAGCACCTTTGTACGCGTGATCAGGAAGAAGAGTCGGACCTGTGTATTCACTGGAGATACCTCAATGAAATATTAACACATTGATTGGTAAAATATTGGGTCCGACACCTTAGCTCGGTCAGTAGCGTGTCTGTGTACTGAGATAATGGTTCCGGGATCGATTCCCAAACCTATCAATGGTGAAATGTGAGTTTCCTCTTTCACAATGATCAATTAACGGCTGGGGTGCTGGCTGTTGTGTCTGTTCTAGATCTAAGTCAGTTTATAATACACGTGCTGATATAAGTCAGTTCATAAAATGCACTTAAATACCTCAAATGAATTTAAAAAAATGAGGTGTGGCTGTGTCATGGACACGGCCGTGTGTTGTACGTGAATACGTTTATTTAGCGGGTTATATTTATTCTAACACCTTATTATATTCACTGTCACTACTTTAAACTAATATTTTATAAACAATCGATAGATTTTGACGACAGCTGACGATTAAATCCCAAACGAACATCGTAGCTTCTCCGAGTCAAAAGTTATACTAATTGAAAATCTCGATACGCAGCAAAATAACCTCAAAATGGCAGCGCTTCCCCCTCCACAGCGCGCGATGCGTCACTGTTCTCGCGTATCGTAATGCATTCTTTGATCCTATAGCCATCTAGTGGTATAATTTAATTTTGGATGTAGAGGATAGATTGGAAACTACAACGCCAAACTGTATCCCCCGATTTTGTTATCATTAGGTTTTTTGGATTGCCCCCGTATGGTAGCAAATTTAAAGACGTATTCACGTCAAAAGGTACAATATCTCTAAACCTCAGTTAAGGTTTCTTATAAATTCTCACATAAAAAAAATGACTACTGTTATTTATTAAAAGGGTTGCAGAGTTACCCGGAATTACCCGATAGCCTTGATTTTAATTTAATTTCAATCATGAGCAGTAGTTAATTATAACCATGTAGAATGTTGAGTATGGTTCTGTTTACAAAATGTACCGATAAGGAGTAGCTTAAGGTATCATCCCTAGTTAATGAGTGTTCTCGATAAAAAGGTGTGACATATCGAGTACCCTCAACTGATAACAAACAGGTAGTTGGACAGGTTAGCCATAGCTCGTCAACTGTAAGAGCAAATTAGTTATGTAGAAACGTTTGTATCTCATTAGGAGCGCGCAAAACTTCAAAATGTTGGAGTTGGTTGGATCTGTTTCGATTCAACTTCGACATTCGCAATGGCCTTAGCATCTTGGGAACATTTCTAAGCAGGAATACAACTTTGTTATACTATGATTTATGAACATATTAGACTTATCTCACTTACTATTACATATTCCAGAATAGAATCTTTTTCATAACAGAGATTAAACAGTATTTTAACATCACCTTAGGATTAAATGACATCTATAATGTAACAAGAGATAAATTCATATAAGACCCACTTCAGTGGTCGCATGGTCCAAGGAGTTACACCTGCAATATACTAGACTGCCTATGGCAGAGAGACCTGGGCTCAAAGCCCGGCCGTGTGTACTGAGGGTGGATTCCCACGAATGCTCTTACACTCTCCTTCCACGCAAATGCCGATACACTTTCTTTTAAATTCAACCTTGCTCATCCCTAACTCATTAGCGTAATTAATACATAAGTGTGTAACCTGAGCAGGTATTAAGACGCGGTACTAAAACAAGTCAGTTACGTCAGTTAGCATAAAATAATAGTGTGCTTTTTTTACCCCTTATAAATCTTTATCTTTCCTTAGATGCAATAATTTAAGAATATTTAAAAAATTAAAGCAGTGCGATGTGATCAAAACAGAAAACTTCTCTTTTACTTCATCTTCAACCTGACTTCATATATTTAAGCTACGTTTCGACTTGGTTTCTTATTTTAAACACACCCTTCATTATTTCACGTCATCAAATGACTTATCTCAATGTTCAAAAAATATAAACGAACGAGTCGTAAAAATACCAGGTGTTAAAACCACCCTATTTGACTTTGTTGCTTGTCAAAGTGACAGTGTTTGTGATATAACCCAACAACCGTTCGGAGGTTTTGTAGAGAGATCTACAGCTCTGGACCTTTTATTTATATACCTGAACCACTCATGTACGACATCCGTAACCCTATCCTATGTTGGCGGCCGGGGTTCAATCCTCGGTCCCGGCACAGATTTATCTGATCACCAAACCCTTCCTTCACCTCTGACAAGACATCTTGTGAATGTGGGGAGTGCCAGGCCTCCACCGTGGTTCGGATCCCACGTTAAACTGTAGGTCCTCCATTTCATCTCACAATCACCCTACCATAACACATTAGCGTAAGTGCGTATAACCTGAACGGGTAGTAAGACGCGGTGCTAATAATAATAATAATAATAATAATAATCCTATCTTAATATCATCCATACATTCACCGACTAACGTAAGTTATAATTAAATAGATTGTGCCTTCGATATTGGAAATTTGGTATCTTTGGTAAGGTAATCCTTGAAGCAAACGCTTGTATTTATACAAAATAAACAATTAAGTTAGAACTCAAGAAATTTCTACAGAAATAAATGTCCGTTATATAGAATTGCTTGATTCCCCTTCGCATCATATTTTGGAAGAGGGTAAAAGGGAAGATGGGTAGAAACATACAAAGAAACCAACACAATATGGCTCTTAGATTCAAAAGAAGAACACAGTTCACACTTTGCTGCCACCAGACAAAGAGGTAATGGCTACCTCTTGAAGAAATATCGAGCGTTACCATTATCTCTTTGTCTAATGGCAGAAATGTAAAGTGTTCCTCTTTTCACTGTAAAAGTCATATTGTGTTCGTTCGCTGTGTATGTTTCTATACACATTTACAATACCTTCTTCCATATATGATGCAGATTACCCTTTGTGTATTTTTTGAATTAGATTTTTTATCTCTCTATGAGTATTTCTTTCATTTCAATAAAAAAAGCAACATATATGAAAATCAATTGGATAAAACACCGGGAACCGTTTTGAATTTAAATCGTTTCACGTTTTAAATATGTGAAGCACTGTGCCCTTAGATTATTGTTATTTCATTATATTTCATATCAGTGCTTGCGGGGCTAGACCTATCTCCAATAGATGCAATTTTGGATTTCACGCAAAGTCTGCTCACTGTTGAATTTATCTATTTTTAGATTTTTCGTAACAGGAGGTTGTACCATTTGTGTACAGGGCTCTAACAGCTTATCGAAATACATTACATCCACCATATTGAATTTTTACGTCAGCCATGTTGAATGTTTACGTCCGTCATGTTGAATTTTTACGTCAGCCATGTTGAATGTTTACGTCCATCATGTTGAATTTTTACGTCAGCCATGTTGAATGTTTACGTCCGTCATGTTGAATTTTTACGTCCGCCATATTGGATTTTTACGTCCACCACATTGGATTTTTTAAATTTTATGAATTTATCTCATAGATATGGAATGCTCTATAGCGTCCATACTAAAAATTGTATCGCTTAGGTTAATCTGGAATTGGTAGAAATAGCCTTGGGAAGACGGACAGACATTGCATGGATTATATATATTTTTTTAATATATTTTTTTATATATATATATATATATATATATATATATATATGTACATTCATACCACACAGACAAGATTAAGAAAGGGACTCTGAAGGAAATACACAATTATTTTCCTTCTTAAGAGAAGACGGATGACTGACTACCCTTAGAGTATCCACACTCTGCCAAATCATTTATCGACATATATTTGACTGCACTAGACTTATTTTTAATGTAGCCATAAGCCTGCTTTGACATTTCATTGGCTGCCCTACATTTAGTTCGTCAATATTAAAAAAAATATCTGTAAAAGTAACTTTTTAGTTTGCGATATTTAAAACACTCACCCTCTAAGCCAACATTATTTATAAGCACACGACTATCAAACCAACGTATATATAGGCCAAACACAACAACCAAGTCTCCCGGCTGTCATTTTATCACTGGGAAAGGGTAGGACTTCATTTTAAGACCCACTTTTTATTTCTTCAGTCATGCCAGAAATAAAACTGAGGACCTTTAAATTAAGCAGATAGACGTGGTACTAATTAAGACAGGGTACTGATCAGAATGACCTTGTACCTGTTAAACCTTCTCATAAGTACGCCTCATTTACCCTGAAAGGTAGAAGTCTTACCTTGACTTATTACACTATGACCCTATCTTATAAACTACACCATAGTGGAACCTATCAAGGTAGCAGTCTTACCTTGACTGATTACACTATGACCATATCTTAGAATATACATCATGGTGGAACCAATCAAGATAGAAGTCTTACCATAACTAAATATACTATGACCCTATCTTATAGCTACACCATAAGGTAACCAAGCAAGATGGCAGTCTTACCTTGACTGATTACACTATGACCCTATCTTATAAGATACATCATGGTGGAACCTATCAAGGTAGCAGTCTTACTTTGACTAATTACACTATGCTCCTATCTTATAGCTACACCATAGTGGAACCAAGCAACGTGGCAGTCTTACCTTGACTGATTACACTATGACCCTATCTTATAACCTGAACCATAGTGGAACCAAGCAAGGTAGCAGCCTTACCTTGACTTATTACACTATGACCCTATCTTATAGCTACACCATAGTGGAACCTATCAAGGTAGCAGCCTTACCTTGACTTATTACACTATGGCCCTATCTTATAAGCTACACCATAGTTGAACCATGTTAGGTAATCTCGCTACATCGCAGTCTTAACGAAGAGCACAATGGACGCCTGTAATCCATATCAGAAAAGCTTACTGTTGGGTTTACTGCGGCCCTGCTCTATGTATAGAGCCCCTGTCAGAACCAAGCAAGGTAACAGTCTTACCTTGACTGATTACACTATGACCCTATCTTATAAACTACACCATAGTGGAACCAAGCAAGGTAGTGGTCTTACCATGACTGATTACAATATGACCCTATCTTATAAGGTACACCATAGTGGAACCAAGCAAGGTAGCAGCCATACCTTGACTGATTTCGCCATGGTTCTGTCATATAAGCTGTAGAATATTACAAGGTACTCTTGGAGGCACAAGGCTTATATTTCCCTTGTTGCCATATGAATATGCTAATTAATGCCGTTTGCATATTGTAACTAATTAGTGCAGATTAGTTTAATTTGTTGTTCGCGTAACGTCTTAGAAAATTCTTCTAATACCTGACGTAAACCTGCAATGAAGTTTGCTCTCTACCTGTTTCAACCTCATTATCTCAGGTCTCGTCGACTGATGAGAATTGTGTTTTTGTGTTCTGGGATGTGTTCTTGCTACACACAATGCAATATCTAACATGGACACGCTCATTAATTACTTGAATAGGAAACAGTTTCAAAACTTGTCGGAAAGTTGTTATGTAGACGAAATGTTAATAGTAAGTTTCATAACGGAGGGATGATGGTTCCAAACAACACGTCCATATCGCGGAAACTATAAGACATAGACATTGTTATTATTATTATTATTATTATTATTATTAGCACCGCGTCTTACTACCCGTTCGGGTTATACGCACTTACACTAATGTGTAATGGTAGGGTGATTGTGAGATGAAATGGAGGACCTACAGTTTAACGTGGAATCCGAACCACGGTGGAGGCCTGGCATTCCCCACATTCACAAGATGTCTTGTCAGAGGTGAAGGAAGGGTTTGGTAATCAGATAAATCTTTGCCGGGACTGCGGATTGAACCCCGGCCGCCAGCATAGAAGTCTGACACCTTACCCCTAGACCGCCAGGTCACCTTCTGAATGTTGACAAAGCTCTTGTGGTGACAGATAAAGAAAGGATTATAAAAGTTTATTAGATCCTGTAAAAGTCCACTTTAATTCGCTCATCACACTTACTATCATATACATGATATTTCTGGTTGATAAAACCGAGGGGTTCTTCCTGTACCGCCTGAAATCCTTCGCGTATCCTTGGGGTATGCGTGCTACAGTTTGGGAAACACTTGTAGCTTCTGTGTGCCTCATTTTCAACACCAAGTAGACTTAGTAAGTCTGTCTGTAAGTCCTGTTCTTGTACATAACCGCATTTAAGAAGTACATCTCATCCTGAGTGGTCATTACCAGGAGTTTTAAGATGTTATACTCGCACTTGACGTTCAATGACTGGAAGGATGAGGCTTTGATCCTGGTTCGGTTTACTTTTGGTCTTCTCTGCTTGTGACGTTCCACCCCTCTCTTTATGATTCGTATAATTCACCCTTCTCATCCTTAACATCTAGATTACAATATTGTAACAATCCTAATAATAACATCGGGGGGCACGCGGATTAAATAGATAGGCTCACATAGTCGGCCTTTCCCGCCCGGACATAGTTAGGGTGGTTTTCCCTGCTGGATGGTTTCTCGCTCTACCTCCACGCAAATGCTGTTACATTCATTATCAATACTACGTTCCTCATCCTTACCCCTACTATTGTGATTAAATGCGTACAGCCTGGACGGGCGCAATTTTTTTAGTGGGGGAAATTATTTTTGTTATTATTGATAACATTTTTATTGTATTAGTGTTATATTAGATACTATCTATCAAAAGTGACAGCTGCAGATCACATGACTTGACGTATGGATATATGAAAGTATACCTAGTCACTTTTCTAGCTTTCAGAAAAGGTTCTTACTATAAAAATTGATCTGTAAGTAAAAGACGATGAGAAAAAATAATGAAACCGATCGTTAAAGGTAAAAAAATAGCTGACGTCACAAACAATAAATTAAATAAAGCGCCTACATGCGACCGTTCACCAAGTGTGACAATATGGTCGTGTTTCTAGGTCACACACACATGCATGAGAGCGAGTGTGTGTGTGTGTGTGTGTGTGTGTGTGTGTGTGTGTGTGTGTGAAAGTGAAAGTGACGGAATGAGGGTCAGGGTCCTACCATATCCAAGACGAGTGACTCCACATTGCTCCAGTTGTTGACTGTGGACCGGAGGAGGGCGAGGCTGGAACCTGTTCCTCGACTCCTCGGCCCAACACGGGGCTATCTCGCCGCGTCCTCGGCCATGCGCTGATTATAATCAGCTAGGGGTGAGGAAGTGCACCCGTATTTTCGTGGAAAACCACTGACCGGGATTCGAAATCCCGGTCTTCCCTCACATCGCCAGTTCTCATCTCTTCCAAGATAAATTCTTCAGATAAGTAGGTCTACGATGATGCTATTGCAGGAACCTACTCTTTAAAACCAAACCCTTCCTTCACCTCTGACAAGACATCTTGTGAATGTGGGGAATACCAGGCCTCCACCGTGGTTCGGATCCCACGTTAAAACTGTAGGTCCTCCATTTCATCTCACAATCTCCCTACCATTACACATTAGCGTAAGTGGGTACAACCCGGTGATAATAATAATAATACTCTTTAAAATAATCATTTATCACATGTCTTGTATCATCATTTAAGTGCCATTCAAAATCAAACCAAGGATCTCCGATATTTGAAGTATCACTCCGCTACGTTTACGATTACACCAACTCTTCACTCCCTCTGAGGTCCTCGGTTCCTTTCCAAGCTGAGTAATGGTACTAGAACATTGTTTTGATTAGTAAACAGGAGGTCCCAGGATCCGATCGCCTGGACGAGGGAGCGGTTAGACCGTTATTAAACTGATACAGAGTGCGAGTTTGTGTGTTGTGTAACTGGGGCCCAGTGCGGTGTTGTTACGACCCAGGTGCCCCCTGGGGGGCGCTGTCCTCCATGACCCGATAACTGGGGCATGACTGGACTATGACGACATATATCTACCGGCCGACATTTCGACACTAATTACACTACAACAATAACTAATGGTCAACTTCACATTTATTACAGGCCAGATACTCGCGTCGGTGGCCGTGTGGTCTAAGGCGTCACTTTAGCTATATACTGAACTGTAGACAATGGAGAGATCTCGGGTTCAAACCCCGGTCGGGTGTACTGAGGATGGTTTTACACTATTTCTGCACGCAAATTCGGGTGCATTTGATCTTAAGCCTTCCTTATTCCTTAACCCATTGGTGCAATCAGTACATAGGTGTATAACTTGCACGGGTGGTAAGACACGGTGCTAAAAAAAACCCAAGGAAGTGACTGCCAACTAACACTTCCTAAAAAGGCAATTATTATTATTATTATTAGCACCGCGTCTTACTACCCGTTCGGGTTGTACGCACTTCCGCTAATGTGTAACGGTAGGGTGATTGTGAGATGAAATGAAGGACCTACAGTTTAACGTGGAATCCGAACCACGGTGGAGGCCTGGCATTCCTCACATTCACAAGATGTCTTGTCAGTACTATCTGTTGAATACAACAANAAATCTGTGCCGGGACCGAGGATTGAACCCCGGCCGCCAGCATAGAAGTCTGACACCTTACCCCTAGACCACCAGGTCACCAAAAAGGCAATTAAAATATTATTTTGTCGTTAGAGATAATCTCATCCAAGGAAATGGAAGGCTTTAATTCGGCATTTGTAGGAAACCGGACAAACTCGTTATTTTCAATCTAATGGAGTGTTCTCTATCTTTGGAAGTTGTCACTGTAACCATTCTGACATTTTATATTTTAGTAAGGTGGGTGCATAAGGGACGCAAGAAAAGGTAAATGTTTTCCAGTTTTTATATAAAAAAATTTGTTGGTCAAAATAAACCAAACCTTTCTCCAGTAGAGTTATTATTATTATTATTATTATTATTATTATCATCACCGCGTCTTACTACCCGTTCGGGTTATACGCACTTACGCTAAAGTGTAATGGTAGGGTGATTGTGAGATGAAATGGAGGACCTACAGTTTAACGTGGAATCCGAACCACGGTGGAGACCTGGCATTCCCCACACTCACAAGATGTCTTGTCAGAGGTGAAGGAAGGGTTTGGCAATCAGATAAATCTCTCCAGTAGAAACACAAGAGTTTAATTTTCTTCACGTGGTGATATCAACAGTTGTCGAATATCTGTTGACGGTGTACTGAAATTTAATGACAAATTTTTCTCTTAATTTAAAAAAGTTTGTCATCTAATACCGCTATGGTCATGACAGATATTCAACAACTGTTGATATCATCACGTGAAGGAAATTAAAACTCTTGGTTTGAACTGGAGTAATATTTGATTTACTTTGACCAAAAAAGGTTTTTCTACAAAAATTGCTATCCTTAACTCGCGTCTCCTACATCCACACCATAATAAATGAACGTCAAATTAACCAGTAATTAAAACTAACGGCGGGTCTGGGTATTATTTTGTGTGCAACGCGTCTTACTACCCTAATCGGTTAGATATGATAAAGGTTGGAATAAGAAACTAACCCGATTTTGCTTGAAGGGCGAGGAAAAAAATCCCCTTCAATGCACCTTGCCGAGATTATAACCCAGACCTCTCAGTCAGCGGAAAAACATACCGAACGACCCATGTGACCACCGATTGGGTCCAGATATTTTAGTGACGACTTTATGTAATAAAAACAAATATTATTTTTTGTAAAAATCATATATTTTTTAAATTTATGCATTGATATATTTTTTCTGAATAATTTTTCATTCCCATTTACTATATTCAAAATCTATCTTAGTGATAATTATATTTTGAAATACTAACCCTTATAGCATCCATTACATATAATCCCTTTTCAAGTAGTTTTATTCCTCAAGAGCCCCTTGAACATATGTAACCATTCTAACTACTGTGTCTGGCGTGTGGCTCGTCTAACTCTCTGCAGGGACTTTGTGGAAGTCGCACGCTTCTGACGTCACATGAGTGTTGGGGTTGGACGGGCGCTTAAGACCCATTGGCCCCGTAGAGTGCAAGTCTAAAACCTATTTTTCGGGATGGTTGGCGGGAGGATGAAAGGCGTAGCGTGGCTTTACAAACGACCAAAGTATCCTTCCGCGCCAACAAGAACAGATGGATCACGGAAAGCGTGGATGGTGCTAGCTACCGGACGTGTCGAATGAAAAGGACCAATGGCCTTAAAGCAAACGTTCCTGTGTCGTGTTGAAGGGTTGATATATTATTGTGACAAAATGTACGCGTGTTACTCGGTTGTTGGTCAACCTGTCCTCTGATCGCGCTCGCTGTGGTCAATACAGGTTTGTGTACTCGCTGAGACAACATTTGGTCGCAGATGGACGGGGTGTGGGGTGCTCTAATAATATCTGTATCAGCTGTAGTTTGTCTTGCGCAATGGCACACTTATATTGTATGTCGGGACTGGATGAACAGCATCTGGAGACTTGTACCTGGAGAATTGTACCTGGAGGCTTGTACCTGGAGGCTTGTACCAGGAGGCTTGTAACTGGAGACTTGTACCCTGAGACTTGTACCCTGAAACTTGTACCCGGAGATTTGTACCCTGAGACTTGTACCCTGAGACTTGTAACTGGGGAGAGGGGGGTGGGGGCTAAAATAATTGAATATGCTATTTGTTGTTGAGTGGAAAGTCATTTAGGAAAAAACTACCCTCTGTCACCCCACCGTTATTTGAACCCCGATATCCTCGTCATCGTCGGTCCTGACTATTACGAGAGCGATGCCTTAGACCATTCGACCACTGGAGTGGGCTACATTAATAACATTCTACTATATTACATATTATTTTATTTCTATCAAAAGAGACGGCTGCAGATCACATGGCTTGACGTATGAATAAATGAACCTTATTCTAGTATGGTAACTTTCTGCATCGGGTAGCCTACATCAGCGACGACCCCCCACCCCATGTCCTCGTGTGATTTGTTTCCGTGGCGCTAGCAGTTGGTGCCAAGTGGGTGCGGCCAGGAAGTGCACCACATTTACTAGCTGCTGACAGATTAATGGTTCACTTAAACAGGAGACATTTATCGTGCACTTGGTGAACTTGGGTTACACAAGAACACGACACTTGCTTAGGTCTGTAGTTTTACACGCTTTTTATATTTAAGAAAATTGTTCTTGGCCTAAATATAATTAAAAAAATTCCTCCAGTAGATTTCTTCGGTACCTAGTTAATAATAATAATAATAATAATAATAATATTTAGCACCGCGTCTTACTACCCGTTCGGGTTATACGCTTTAAGTACTAATTAATGTAGGGAGAGTGGAAAACCATTTAGGAAAAGCCACCCCCAGTTCACCCGACCGATATTCGAACCTCGATCTCCCCGTCCTCAGCAGTCGAGCTCAACACGAAGGTACCTAGTTGAATAACTATCAGGAGCATGGCGGACATTGAACAGGACTTACCAACTTACTCAATTCATGACGTAAGTTCCTCTCCCTTCCCCCTCTCCAAGTCAGCCTTGTGCATTGCTATCCTATCGACTGGCCTGACTACTGATCTAGAGGTCCCGGGTTCAATTCACGGTGGTACCATAGGTATTCCCCCCCGGGGGAGGATTGTTCCTACGGTTGCGACGGTCTAGTTGAAACTTGTAGTGGCCACAAATAATCATCATCATAACCAGCACACCCTCTCGCTGGGGCGAAGTAACAGCGCCTTCATTGTCCCCCAACTTTGGAAGGGTACCTGAAGGGTACACTTTCTATCGCTTCTGTTTGGGCGGGGGGTACACAAGCCGGTACACAAACTTGATATTGACACTTTATATATTCATACCCCGGGATATATTGTTTATTATTTTGTTCCATGCCCTCAAATTAAGGGTAGTTTGCTGATGCATGATTTTTTAAAATCGTTTTATTATTATTATTAGCACCGCGTCTTACTACCCGTTCGGGTTACACGCACTTACGCTAATGTGTAATGGTAGGGTGATTGTGAGAAGAAATGGAGGACCTACAGTTTAACGTGGAATCCGAACCACGGTGGAGGCCTGGCATTCCCCACATTCACAAGATGTCTTGTCAGAGGTGAAGGAAGGGTTTGGTAATCAGATAAATTTATGCCGGGACCGGGGATTGAACCCCGGCCACCAGCATAGAAGTCTGACACCTTACCCCTAGACCGCCGGATCACCCTAAAATCGTTATACTTGCTATTAAAGTTTATAAACACAATATTGAGGAGAGAGGCCGCACTATCTGCTGTAGAAACACTTGTTTGGTCGTATCATATGACGGTTTGGAGGTCCCATTTGTCAACAACGGACCACCAGTAGGAAGATCCCGTCATGACTGAGAGAAATGTTACAGCGCTGAGAATGGGGCTTCCCCTTTCATTTGGTATGTCGAAAGTTAAGTTAGTTTGTAAGTTGTGTGTTGATACTCAATTGGTCAGAAAGTATACTTTAATTATCCCTTTAAAAACAACAACATATAATCATGTTTAGCTTATTGTCCATTGCACTCCATACGAATGCTCTGCGGGACAGTTTACCCACCCCTGCATAATGTCGTGACGTGTTCGCATATCACAATGTATAATATAACTTATTATTGACCGAGCGGAGCGAGTTCTGGTTTTAACTCGAGCGTTTTGCATGTGATGATAGCAATGATAACCAAGCGTTATATCTTTCAACATATATATTTAATATTCACAAAACTATATTTCACAATATGTGACATATTATATTACAACACAGACATTAAATTATAAGCGTTCTTTGTACAGCGATATGGGGGAGGGGATATTTGTTGATAAGGGGTGGGAGGGGAGCTTAACCAAGGTAAGCCTTGCTGGCGAGGGGAGCGGCGTAACCGTGACCGGCGTAGCCAAGGGGAGCGGCGTAACCGTGACCGGCGTAGCCGAGGGGAGAAGCGTAGCCCAGGGGAGCGGCGACCTTAGCCACAGCTGGGGCGGCGTAACCGTAGGCGGGGGCGGCGACGGCGACCTTGGCGACGGGGGCGGCCAGGGGAGTCTTGTGGACGACGGCGTTGAATCCGTTGACGGGGTCGGCGGTGTACTCGACGGTACGACGGGTGCCGTCAGGCTCGGTCAGGCTGTAGCTGCCCTGGACGACGTCGCCTTGACGAGACTCCTGCTGTCCCTTGGAGTCACCGGTAAGGGCGTCCTGGATGTCGTAGGCGTAGCTGTAGGAAGGGTTGGGGTCGAAGTCGGTGTCGACGGCGACCTTAGCCACGGCGGGGGCGGCGTAGGACAGGGCAGGGCCGTGTGCGGCGTATCCCAGAGCAGGGGCGCCGTAACCGTAAGCGGAGACGGCTGCGCCAGGGGCGACCACGGCGGGTGCTCCCAGGTATCCGGCGCTAGCCACAGCCACGAGGGCGGAGAGGACGACGAGCTGGAAAACAAAAGGTGTAAGGTGAGATGTCTGCGTATCTCTTACACTTTACCTAAATCACCATTTACATTATTTTCTACATTGATGTCAAAGGTTGCAGGTGGTATGTTCTGAAGGTATCTACGATATCGACAAAAGGGAGTTGACATTTCTCTCTGCTAGAATTGTTACCAAGTCTTCTCGTCCCTAATTGCCCAATTTGACCCCGTTAGGAAAATACTCCACGTTCTCCAAGACTAATTCTCAGTGACTGTCTCTACAAGAATGGTAATTAATCATTTCCCTGAATTGGACTAGAAATTAAAATGGATCATTTCCTTTAAATATTAACTCGTAAACTGGTCTTAAAATGTAGCCTAGGGCTGAGATAATCGCACATATTCAGTCCTTTGTTGTACTTGACATATTAAAGTTTTTATTACAATTATTTGCGATCTTTCTTCCCCCTTTAGTCCGCAATTGAAAGCTATAGCCACTATAAGTCCTTAAACTAATAATATAACATTAATAAGAAATACTAAATATCTTTCAATATTCTGCAGCTTAGTCAACAGTTAAGAAAGAGTATGTACGTTGTAACGGAGGATTCATTTCAAACGGTTTTTGCTGCGTTCGACAGTTTTGCAGTATTTATAAGTGGATTCAAACTGTTGTTTTTATTTTAAACATTGATCGTTATGGACACTTAGTGTTAAGGTGATCAGCGCCTTGCAGTGAACTGAGAATATTTCGTGACGTGCCTGAATCACTTGATTGATATATTGATGTGCGTTTTAACTGCCTCCAGGATTAAAATAATTATAGTTGGTTGTATCTTAGAATAAGAATCTTGAAAGTACTTGTGTTCTTTAAACTTTTTACTAAACTCTGTGCGTATACATAGTCGAGATTCTGAGATCAGCCAATCCTCCATTTGACCTGAACTTGGTTGTTTTGAATAATACTCTGAGATTGTTACACTTCCGAGACTAGAATATAAAAACGGCCCTTAATCAAGCTCAAGTAGTATTTATCTACCATCGCCTTTATTTAATTTACTACTATTACTATTAGCACCGCGTCTTACTACCCGTTCGGGTTATACGCACTTACGCTAATGCGTAATGGCAGAGTGATTGTGAGATGAAATGGAGGACCTACAGTTTTAACGTGGAATCCGAACCACGGTGGAGGCCTGATATTCCCCACATTCACAAGTTGTGATTAATACACGTCTTGTCAGAGGTGAAGGAAGGGTTTGGCAATCAGATAAATCTGTGCCGGGACCGAGGATTGAACCCCGGCCGCCAGCACAGAAGTCTGACACCTTACCCCTAGACCGCCAGGTCACACGTATTATCACTGTTAAAAGCCGATATAAATCCTTGGCGAGTATCTGTAATGAAGGTGTGCTGTTACCTTGAATGCCATAGCGAGTTGATCTCTTGGAACTGAATGATGTCTGTCTGGGAGCAAAGTTGGGTTTATATACCTCCTGTACATTCCTGGGCTCCTTTCACTCCCACCAAGAACCCTGGCGCACACGACCCGACCACGCCCTCGCTGGGTGGGTGGGTGACCTCTTGTTCCTTGGTGGGGCTTGGGCCTTAGACCCATAATTTGTACTTATTACATGCACTTAATTAAAGCACTGCCAATAAAAACCTTTTAAAAATTTGATTTTAAAATAAAAAAATACGTACGACCTTAGATAATTAATATACATTCTGAACAAAATAATTGTTGTAGCGAACGCTAGAAAAGGCCAGTGTTTTCACAGTTTTTATAGCTAAACTTTTATTTTTTTTATCAAAATAAATCATATGTGGCTTCAGTAGAAACATAAAATTCTAATTGTCTCCATATGGTGATATCAACACTTGTTGAATAATTGTCACGAGCATAGCGACATTAGAAGAGAAACGTTTTAAATTATGATAAAAAGTTATTATTAAATTCTAGGACATCTAGGACATTCAACAACTGTTGATATCAGCGTGTGAAGAAAATTAAAATCTTATGTTTCTACTGAAGCAATATTTTATTTTGACCAAAAAGGTTTTGATAATTGTAAAAACCGCATAAACACTGACCTTTTCTTGCATCACCTACATCCACATCTTAAATCATTAAAAAATAGAGATTTAAAAATACCAGTTCTAGTGCTCAATCACGATTTGGCCTCTAGATATTAATTTTGACGAAATCCATCATACCGTTTTTGTTGGAGTACTTGTAGACAGTAATGATCGAAAAAACAACAACGCTTTTTTGAATTTGGGGAGAGAAAAATTAAGGTCGAAAATTTTCACAATTCCATTTTATATAGAAATGTATAAATAGAAAATAATTAATAATACAATTGATAGAATATAATCTCTTTTCATAAGACAACCTGGATGTGAAAATTCCGTTGAGACGGAAATCCAAGAAAGATAATTCTAAACGGAAATAATTAAAGAAAAGTAATTTATTTTAATTTTCTCTGTAGTTCTAAGGGGACCGGTCCCGTTAGACTGGAACTATCGCTAAGCTTCTGTATGTTTTTGAATGATCAAGTCAGCCATTTTGGTTTGTTTGAGCAGATCGCAATACATGTTCATCAATACTACAAGAAAGTGTCTCCTAAACTAAAATAAACCTAATCTTAATTCTGTAACAAGATAACTGGCTAAATATCTCAAGAGTGTATTGTGATTACGTTTAAAGATATAATCCAGATTATTGGTATGAAGAGGGTTAGTTTAGAATAAATGCATCTGCATTTACCCTGATAAATCTCTCGTTAAACCAGTTGATGAATCACGGTACAGCCGGCCGGAGATTTGAACCTAAATCTTCCCTTTCACAAGCAACCCAATATAATCTGATCCTGATGACGCCTATGACAGCGTGACCACACAGGCAAACACTGGTCTTATCTCGCTCTCGCTTACAACCCACCCTAAGGAGATTCGAGATATTACAGGATTTTGAGGTTAGATTTTTTTTTTCCTTCAAATTTTGAATTGTAATTTGTTTTAGAGCTTTAATATTGCTTATTAAGGATTCATCCCCATCATATTATAGGAAGAAAACCTAACAACCAGCCTCCCCACCATTAATTTAACACTTAACTGAATGCATGAATGCGCATAGTAACCGAAACATGTTTGCATTTAATTACTATTTGGTGACCTGGCGGTCTAGGGGTAAGGTGTCTGACTTCTGTGCTGGGGGGGTCCGGGGTTCAATCCCCGGTCCCGGCATAGATTTATCTGATTACCAAACCCTTCCTTCACCTCTGACATGACATCTTGTGAATGTGGGGAATGACAGGCCTCAACCGTGGTTCGGATTCCACGTTAAACTGTAGGTCCTCCATTTCATCTCACATTCATCCTACCATTACACATTAGCGTAAGTGCGTATAAACCGAACGGGTAGTAAGACAAGGTACTAGTAATAATAATAATAATAATAATGATTACTATTTCTCTTTCCTTTTACTTTCATCGCTGTATTATTATGTATCGTAGATACTTGTCAAAATGTTGGCTTACATGAACGTATTGTGAACTGAACTAATGTGCGTGGAGTGTGCGGCGTGCGTTCCACGATCCCCGAGTGGGTGGTGTTGTAGGTCGTGCACCAAGTGACCTACTCTCCGCCACCAAGGAACAATGAATGCACCAACGAGTGCATGTGGCTGTTCACGAGTTGGGACCGATACCGATAATTATCAAATTACATACCTCAGCGATCTGTCGTAATGTTTCAAACAATCACTTCGTTCCTCCTCTCTGTTCTTTCAGCACCGAGTCTTACTACCCGCTCGGGTTGTACGCTTATGTACTAATTACAATGGATCAGAGATGAGAAAGGTTGAGTTTAGAGAAGGTTCGGCCGCATTTGTTTGGAGGGTGAGTGGAGAACCATTTAGGAAAACCCCCCCTCCGTTCATCCGATTGGAATTATTATTATTATTATTATTAGCACCGCGTCTTACTACCCGTTCGGGTTATACGCACTTACGCTAATGTGTAATGGTAGGGTGATTGTGAGATGAAATGGAGGACCTACAGTTTAACGTGGAANGAGACCTGGCATTCCCCACATTCACAAGATGTCTTGTCAGAGGTGAAGGGAGGGTTTGGTAATCAGATAAATCTTTGCCGGGACCGGGGATTGAACCCCGGCCTCCAGCATAGAAGTCTGACACCTTACCCCTAGACCGCCAGGTCACCCCCGATCGTAATTGAACCCCCATATCCACGTAATCGGTAGTCTAATCTATTGTGAGAGTAGTGCCTTAAACCATGCGGCCAACCAAGTGGGCTCCTTAGAACAAATGATATAAATAACGGGGGCCTTAATTCGTGATTCCTTTCACTCTAGCCGAAAAGTTAAACCCAAAAAATGTTCTAGAACATAGGTAAAAAAAACGCTAAGATTTTTTTTAATGTGTATCCTATCACACGACTTCTTGGATGAGGGAAGGATGGTGATACTTCTCGTCATAGACCCTGGTTCTATCCCAGTTGGGGACCCAATTTTAAAACAATGACCTTTTGCGAACCAACAAGCTTTTAATTTAAATGAGGTGAAGGGGGTGGGTGAAAAGAGATAACTTTTTATTTATCTTTTACTTTATTTTTCATGATATTTTAATTTTCAAATAATTAAAAAAAAATCACATTTCAAAAACATTTCGTGATCTTCTGAAAATTGACCTGTGAGCCACAATTTTGGAACCATTGTCTTAATACAGTCGTTTAAATTGATAGCGTCAGGATTTGTTGTTGCGTTAGGTTAAGTTACTAAGATAGTTCTAAAAGGAGTACTTTAATACTGGACTTTGTTTTATTAAAGGTGTCAACACATTTTGAAGGGGGAGGGGGGGCGGGGGCTGATGCCTGTAAATAGGCTTACAAATAAATACATCTCACTTGTTTTCTCAAATGAGGGCTGAACTAGGGATGCATGTAACTCCTTGCCTCCGTGCTCTTGACCGTGACCGCGGTACTCTTGACACCCACTGCCTCACCTCCCCCGCCCCCCTGTATTCCGTCAACTGGGTCAGAGTTCCCTCGACCCTAGAATCTCTCTTACGAGTGTTTGTCACAATTGAATGTAAATACAACTAGAACACGCCTGCAGATGGCCTGGCGGTCTAGGGATAAGGTGTCGAACTTCTGTGTTGGGGGTCTGGGGTTAAATCCTCGGTCCCGGCACAGATTTATCTGATTACCAAACCCTTCCTTCATCTCTGACAAGACGTGTATTAATCACAACTTGTGAATGTGAGGAATGCCAGGCCTCCACCGTGGTTCGGATTCCACGTTAAACTGTGGGTCCTCCATTTCATCTCACAATCACCCTACCATTACACATTAGCGTAAGTGCGTATAACCCGAACGGGTAGTAAGACGCGGTGCTAATAATAATAACACGCTTGCAGCTGAAACAAAATTCAAAACAGTCAATTGTAATAGTTCCATATCCCGCCACTAGAAGGCACTGGTACGATGGTGCTACTGAAGGGGCTGCAATAATTTATTCTATTCTTCTATTCATGATTTACATCAAAGTCGTCTTAGATTTGAGAGGGGAGATAAAAAGTCTGGTAGTCGTCAGAGAACCATTTACTAGGGTTTTAACTACACTAACGATCCTGACGAAGAAATAGAAATTAGTTTGTTTGAAGTTTCCACAGCAAAACTAATTTTGGCCAAAATAAATCAAATATTGCTTCTATAATAACATATAGTCTAATTTTCTTCATGTGGTGATATCAACAGTTGTTGAATATCTGTCATGAGCACAGCGGTATTAGACGAGAAACTTTGTAGATGAAGAGAAAAGGTTTTCATTAAATTTCATGACACTCGTTAGATTAATATTATTAGCACCGCGTCTTACTACCCGTTCGGGTTATACGCACTTACGCTAATGTGTGATGGTAGGGTGATTGTGAGATGAAATGGAGGACCTACAGTTTAACGTGGGATCCAAACCACGGTGGAGGCCTGGAATTCCACACATTCACAAGTTGTGATTAATACACGTCTTGTCAGAGGGGAAGGAAGAGTTTGGTAGTCAGATAAATCTGTGCCGGGACCGAGGATTGAATCCCGGCCGCCAGCACAGAAGTCCTACACCTTACCCCTAGACCACCAGGTCACCAGACAGTCGTTAGAGATATTCAACAAGTTTACAGGCAGAGATAGGCGCCAGCGGTTCTGACAATCCCGTTTTGTGCACATTTCAAATTGTGATTCAGTATTCTTGGTCAGCTTAACCGAAACTCAATAGTACCATTTTCAATCAATTGAACGAACGGAGAGCTTACAGGGAGTTTCACTAACACTCATTTTATGATAAATATAATTTTTGACGTAATACTCCATTTTTATTTACGTGTTTCTTAATTAAATATTTTTATATAATTATTTCATCGTCACAAACAAAATGGGCAACGGTGTGCGGAGTCCATTAAAATTCGAATTAAACTAGAATCGAATAATATATTGAAGTTTGAATATTTGTTGCTATTATTTTTATGGAATATTGTGGCTATTTATAAAACTTTATATATTAAAATCATTTAGAAATTGTTTATTGTACAATTGTTTGTAAAAACATGCAGTTCGATTTCTTAGCTTTTTTCATATTTATTTGTAATGAATATAACAGCTCAAAACTACATTAATTGAACGAAATTGACTATTTAGGCTGTGAATATTTTTACTGACATAACTTCGTAACTGCCAAAGTCAAGTTTTTTTTTGAAGCGAAGTCGATGCTGACATTTATTTCGAAGCCAAATTGAAGTTTTGAAACTTCGCACACCTCTAAAAATAGGCATCAAAGCTGTTTTTAAATACTTTAAGAATTAACTAAACTAAGACATAAGACTCTATGGAGGGAAGGAATTGTATCTGGAGGTTTAAACCACCCCAGTCCCCTTCTTTGGGAAAGTTATATTAATAATGTAATTCTATATTCCTCATCAATACCTTATTGTAGTCCTAACAACCTACAACCACAACAATGCTTAAAACAACTTTACTTCAAGAAGTGTTTAATGTTCCAAATAACATTTCGACATATTTTACTGAGGGACTTGACCCCGAGCCACCAAAGGTACACCCTCTACCCTCTCTTGTCTCCCCAAAATATTATCATTATTATTATTATTATTATTATTACTAGCACCGCGTCTTACTACCCGTTCGGGTTATACGCACTTACGCTAATGTGTAATGGTAGGGTGATTGTGAGATGAAATGGAGGACCTACAGTTTAACGTGGGATCCGAACCACGGTGGGGGCCTGGCATTCCCCACATTCACAAGATGTCTTGTCAGAGGTGAAGGAAGGGTTTGGTAATCAGATAAATCTGTGCCGGGACCGGAGATTGAACCCCGGCCGCCAGCATAGAAGTCTGACACCTTACCCCCTAGACCGCCAGGTCATCCTCTCCCCAAAATAAATGTATGACCAGGACCCCGGGAAGACTTATAATATCACTCCCTCCTTCCCCTCACTCAACTTTATTAATCAGTGGGCAAAGGCGTCAGGCTCGTCGATTTGTTCCAATCAAATAAGGGTACATTTTATCTTTTTTACCTTTCTCGTCACCACCTCATCAGTATGTTCGGGTAGTAAGACTTGGAGTACGTAAAAAGACAGATGATAGTACATTCTCCCTTATTGGCGAGCGTTGTTTGTACCCACAATGCACCTGGATAGCGACATGTAGCATGTGTACGTGATGGAGGTGTTGTCCAACTCTGTCCCCCCCCTCCCCCTTCCCCACCAACCTTATTATTGGAGCTGATCTGATCTGGATATCGAGGCCGGTAATCCAGGTCAGTGCTGACGGGTCGGACTTATTGGTTGTCAGCTCCGGGCGACACTGGATGGACGATAGGGCGCGACCATGTCAGAATATTAGGGGTGACTTGGTGGGTTGTTGCCCGAGACTACAGTCCCTCATTTCCACGTTTTCTTGAAAAGTGGGAAATCTTATTGCTCCAACGGCAAAGGAAAATGGTGTACATATAAATAACCACACAGTCGTCCATAAGGAAGTTATTGGAAGCTTTTGATAACTTTTAGATTCGCTTTATCTACTTTATGCTGGCGGCCTGGGTTCAATCCTCGGTCCCGGCTAAGATTTATCTGATTACCAAACCCTTCCTTCACCTCTGACAAGACATCTTGTGAATGTGGGGAATGCCAGGCCTCCACCGTGGTTCGGATCCCACGTTAAACTGTAGGTCCTCCATTTCATCTCACAATCACCCTACCATTGCACATTAGCGTAAGTGCGTATAACCCGAACGGGTAGTAAGACGCGGTGCTAATAATAATAATCAAGTTAATGTATTAGGGATAAGGAAAGTTGTATTTGTAGAGGAGGTGTACCCGCATTTGCGTGGATAGAGAGTTGAAAACAATTTAGGGGGAAAACACCCGACCGAGATCTCAACACTGAACACCCCGTACCGGACCAAACAAGGTTGAAGCACTCGCCTCGGTGGCGTAGTTGGCTAACACGCTAGTCGTGTTAAGCTCGACTGCTGAGGACGGGGAGATCGAGGTTCGAATCTCGGTTGGGTGAACTGGGGAAGGGGGGGTCCTAAATGGTATTCCACTCTCCCTCCACGTAAATGCGGGTTCTCTTCCTCTAATTCAACCTTCCCGATTCCCAATCCATTAGCGTAATTAGTACTTAAAGCGTATAACCCGAACGGGTAGTAAGACGCGGTGCTAAATAATAAAAGGCTGACGCCTTAGTCTGCGTGCCCAATAATGCGAGTTGTACACTCTGTTTACCCTAAAAAAGGTTCTACCTCGACCGAGACTATTTTCCTGTTTTACAAACTACGCCATAGTGGAACCAATCAGGGTAAGATAGTTAATTTTCAGGATAAATGGAGGGGACGGTATTTATTTCGCAATATACATTTTAAAAACTTGTCTCAAACACAAAATAAATCTCAAGTGCAACATAAACGACGCTTCCTGCTAGAAGCTGTCTTTTAATAAATACGAGACAAAATGGACGGCGGAAAGATTGGTTACTTGGGAAATATTTACTTTTCCATACAGAGCGAGTATGGTTATCGTGAAGTTATGATGCATCATGGTCTTATAATGAGGTGCCTTAAGGTTTAATAAAGTGAATCTTTCTGTTATGTCTTGTCTTTCTGTCATCCTGTTTGCCTGTCTGTCTCTACCTGGGACTGCAGCCGGAAATGTTTGATGGGTTTTGTTCGAACTTTATATTGAGATATTATGATCATACCGCGAGGAAAAATCGTAATTATTATTATCCAGAGTAATTTACCGATGACGGACTTTTAAAAATTTGATTCTTTTCAAAAATGCTTAAGTTTTTTCAAAATTCATACCAATGATATATGTTTGTAAAAACAAATCATTTTAAGTGTAGCCCACAAAAAATTGTTATTTGAAAAATAAAATCATTTGAGTGTATTTTACTAAAAACTGGTTTTTGAAAATTGTAATTTTATTTAAAATGTCAGTAACAATTTTGTTCAAAATTAGTATCTAAAAAGTATACAGTTATCAAAATAATATATTTTATTTTATTCCAGGATAATTACTGATGTATTTTTTACTAAAAAAATTACTTCTAACTCTATTAGACATGTCGATTATTAGTTATTTTGAAATCAATTTAATTATGTTAAAGGTGTACAACCCGTGGTACTTAAAATACGTGGTACTTAAAACAAAAATTTGAATTAAGAAAATGGAAATTCATGCTTTCATAATTTTCTTTAGACTTCATTCCATTTTTATTAATATTTCGTTAACATTTCAAAATTAAAAATACTTACGTTTGCTTAAAAAAATATATTTGTTAAATTTCTAAAATTCAAATAGTTAAAATATTTCGTTTCAATGTTTTATTTTGATTAATCAAGGTGCTTATAACCCGAACGATTATTAAAACGCGGTGATGATGATAATAATAATAATAATAATAATAGTTAATCAAGGAAAATATTCCAAATAATTTTGGATATAAAATTTTATCTTTAGTTTCTTATAAAGTTCTGAAGCTGTATTATTAAAGTGCATCGCATCTCACTAGTACCTGACTTAACCGGAACATTACCGTGCAATCACGACGACCACAAGGGTGTTATTTGCGTGGCCTTCTACCAGAGCAGTGAAAGCGGAGTCTGACCAGTCGGGTAGGTTTGTGACGTCATTAAGGGGAGGGGTCCGATCAAAGTAGGGGTGCTAATGGTTTCTGGACATATATAAACCAGGATGAAACGACTACTCAGCACGATTTTGTTCTCTCTGCACATACAGCGGAATACACACAAAGATGGCCTACAAGGTAAGTGCTACAACCGTGCATCCGAACCACACTCTATTGAGGAGGAAAAGTCTTTCTATGAAGTGGGAACGAGACGAGATTAATGTCTTGCGACAGTGGTTTTTCTGTGAATGTGTTCTTTTTAAAACACCTCTTAGATAATTTGAATAGCTGTACCAAATCAGAATTTGACCGGACTTTTATAACATCAGTTTTACTCTCAGGAGAGTTCAAAACTCTATCTATCTTTCAGGAGTACCTTCAGGCGAATGCTGGTTTAATTTATACCCTATTCACATTTTGGCGTTAAATAAGTGTAGTTTGCTAGGATACCAAACTGCCTGTAAGATCCACATGTCAGGATATGTATTATTAATTCCAGCTCGTCGTCCTCTCCGCCCTCGTGGCTGTGGCTAGCGCCGGATACCTGGGAGCACCCGCCGTGGTCGCCCCTGGGGCACCCGTCTCCGCTTACGGTTACGCCGCCCCCGCCTTGGCTGCCCGCCCTCTTGCCTACGCTGCTGCCCCCGCTTTGGCTGCCCGTCCTCTTGCTTACGCTGCAGCCCCCGCTTTGGCTGCCCGCCCTCTCGCCTACGCCGCCGCCCCCGCCGTGGCTAAGGTCGCCGTCGACACCGACTTCGACCCCAATCCTTCCTACAGCTACGCCTACGACATCCAGGACGCCCTGACCGGCGACTCCAAGGGACAGCAGGAGTCTCGTCAAGGCGACGTCGTCCAGGGCAGCTACAGCCTGACCGAGCCTGACGGCACCCGTCGTACCGTCGAGTACACCGCCGACCCCGTCAACGGATTCAACGCCGTCGTCCACAAGACTCCCCTGTCCGCCCCCGTCGCCAAGGTCGCCGTCGCCGCTCCCGTCGCTTACGCCGCCCCCGCCGTGGCTAAGGTCGCCGCTCCCTTGGGATACGCTTCTCCCCTTGGCTACGCCGCCCCCATCCACTCCAAGGCTATCATTGGTTAAACTGTCTCATATAGTTTCCTAATCGGTCTGCATCAAAAACTAATTTATTGTAATTAAACGTAATGAATGTATTTGAATGTTTATTTATTTAATAAAACCTCTTGAACAATATTTACTGCTTGTGTTGTTTAGTTTGTAATGGCCCTGTTATTCGATAGTGTTGATGTCCGCCCGGTAATTGGACTTCCGCACGCAGCAATACTGGCCTTACTTGCTCTTGTAACCAACCATTTCATGATCCGATCGCACGGACACTTATAAATATAGACATTCAACCTCTACCATCATACTTTCGTGCCAACCATAGTGCATTGATTTGATTGATGCGTTTAATTTACATTTAAAGACTAACTAACCAACTCATTGACACACTCTAGCTTAACCAAAGTTTAAAGTTGATGGCCGCCAGAATGTAGGCTCGCCATTCAACCCAAACCTAACACCCATTCTCCTTCAAATACATTCTCACATTATCCTGCCAATGATATATCGGCCTACAGAGGGGTGTTGTGTACACGCATCATCCATAGACACTTGACCACCCTACTTTCCAAATAAACATTAACTTAACAACTTACCTAGCTCAGTACACCATGCTTACACTCCAAGGGTGAGCGAGTTCGTGTTCATACATTCATTCCCAAATAGAAACAGGAAGACGTTAAATTTAAGGTAATTCCGCATCTACCTGCAGGCGGTATGGAGAATAAAATCGGGAAAATAAATCAGCTCTCCGATTACTCACCCGGGGATTGAACTTTGGCCTCCTAAGTTTTTGTGATGACTAAAATTTAATCAAGACTGTTGAGAAGTATATGCTTAGGCCTAGATATATTTTTAATTTTACTTCAAAGTTCCCAAAATTGCAGTTTTCCCTTTTGATCAAACTAAAAAACAAACAATTATAATATCTCTTAAAAAAACTAAAAGTAACTGGCCATTGCTTTCGCTCTATTAAATATAACTTTATTTAAAAAAATATCCTGGAAATTATAACAGAGCTGTGGTCTACTGTTGTCAGGGAATTAAATGTTGAAAAAATATATATTAATTTTGGTAAAGGAAATTCGGAAGACTTATACACTTCTTTTAGGATGAAAAATGGGGAGCGTGTTGTTTGCGTGCGCCCTTTCATAAAACGTGGGCGTTCGCGCCCGCCTTAAATAAACTGTAAGTGCTCGAACGCGTCGACGAGTCAGTCTTGATACTATCAACTGGAAGTCATTAAGAGGACGTACATGACGTTTATTGTTTGATCTGTCCTGTTTCAGAACTACTAGTATAAAGGAACGTTGGTAGGTTAGGTTAGGTTAGGTTAGGTTAGTTTAGTCAATAACCTGATATCTCTGTTTCAGAACTACTAGTATACAGTTATGGTGATAGGTTAGGTTAGGTTAAGTTAAGTTAGGTTAAGTTAGGTTATTCATTGACCTGATATCTCTTCTAGTGGGGGAAAAAAATTAAACTAAAATTATATTTTTGAAAGAAAATAGCATAAACAAGTTTTGTAAATACAAACATTTACCTTCCTTAGAACAATAAGAAGGATTTGAATATACAGAGGGCGCAAACACAGACGGTTATTTTTCTCAGGGTGCAACCATCACGTAGCCGAAAAATAAGGGGCTTATCAAACAAAATCAATTTTAGGAAAAATTAAAAGTCAATGGCGAAAGGCTGATTTAATTTAAAGAGAGTGGTTTAGCTCACTTTTAACATTTTTGAAGTAAAATTAGAAATAGTGAATAAAATTAAACATTTGAAGAGCTATTCATAAAAAGTCTTGAAAGGAACTGTTCAGAGATATATAATATATATAATTAATATAATTAATCTTCTGGTCATTAAATACTATCAGAAGCGTTTTCCGGGGTAGCCGCGCAATTTATTACATGATTGCCCCGGGAAACGCTTTGCTTCAATCTAACAGAATTCGAATTTTTATCTTATTTCTTCTGACCCGATTTATATATTTTTTGTTAAATCCAAGATTCCGACTTCCAGGTGTACATGTTCGTGTAAGGGAGCTACTAATTCTATAATTCCAGACCTCGGCGTGGGGTAGGCATCCCGCAATGCTCCAGACATTTGCTTTATTTTAAGAATGTATATTGTTGACCTCGGTGGTGTTTGGGGTAAAGTTCTCGCCTCCGGACCCGATGTTCGTGGGTTCAAACCCAGCCGGGGTTGACGAGGTTTTCTTGAGCGATAAAAATCTGTAGCACAACCTCCTTTGGAGGGGAAGTAAAGCCGTCGGTCCCATGTCGATTGTGGCGTGTAACAGAACCCTGGAAGGTATGTGGAAATACCATTTGGAAGGCTCTTTCTCTCTCGCGCATAGAAATTCTCGTGTGCTGTTATAATCACTCGGTCCAGAAGGCACACGTTAAATACCTTAAATTGATTTAAAAAAAATATTAATGTATATCATCCGAGGACAACCCAAACTTTCCTTTTAAAAATCATAATTTACAATAATATTATTTACTGAAATGGTTACCCGCCTCGGTGGCGTAGTTGGCTAACGCGCTAGTCGAGTTGAGCTCGACTGCTGAGGACGGGGAAATTGAGGTTCGAATCTCGGTCGGGTGAACTGGGGTGGTGGTTTCTAAATGGTTTTCCACTCTCCCTCCACGCAAATGCGGGCTCACTTCCTCTAATTCAACCTTCCCAATTCCCAATCCATTAGCGTAATTAGTACTTAAAGCGTATAACCCGGACGGGTAGTAAGACGTGGTGCTAAATAATAAAAGGTTGACGCCTTATTCTGCGTGCCCATTGATGCGAGTTGTTCACTCTGTTTACCCTAAGAAGGTATTACCTCGACCGACACTATTTTCCTGTCTTGCGAACTACGCCATAGTGGAACCAATCAGGGTAAGATAGTTAATTTTCAGGATAAATGGAGGGTACGGTATTTATTTCACAATATACAATTTAAAAACTTGTCTCAAACACAAAATAAATCTCAAGTGCAACCAACATAAACGACGCTTCCGGCTAGAAGCTGTCGTTTAATAAATACGAGACAAAATGGACGGCGGAAAGATTGTTTACTTTTCCATGCAGAGCGAGTATGGTTAATGTGAAGTTATGATGCATCATGGTCTTATAATTATGTGCCTTAAGGTTTAATAAAGTGAATCTTTCTGTTATGTCTTGTCTTTCTGTCATCCTGTTTGCCTGTCTGTCTCTACCTGGGACTGCAGCCGGAAATGTTTGGGTTTTGTTCGAACTATATATTGAGATATTATGATCATACCGCGAGGAAAAATCGTAATTATTTTGACCTAAAGTAATTTACCAATGACGGACTTTTAAAAAATGCTCAATTTTTAAAAAAAAATTCATATAATTGGTGTGTTTTAGATAATAAATAAGATATATATATATATATATTTGTAAAAACAAATAATTTTAAGTGTAGCTTACAAATCATTGTTATTTGAAAAATAAAATCATTTGAGTGTATTTTACTAAAGACTGGTTTTTGAAAATTATAGTTTTCTTTAAAATGTCAGCAACAATTTTGTTCAAAATTAGTATCTAAAAAGTATACAGTTATCAAAATAATATATTTTATTTTATTTCAGGATAATTACTGATGTATTTTTTACTAAATTTCTTTTACTTCTAACTCTATTAGACTATGTCAGTGATTAGATATTTTGAAATCAATTTAATTAAGTTGAAGGCGTATAAACCGTACGTTTAGTAATACTCGGTACATTAAAAAAATAAAATTGAATTAAGAAAATAGAAATTCATACTTTTATAATCATCTTTAGACTTTATTTAATTTTTATTAATATTTCTCGTTAACATTTCAAAATTAAAAATATATATTTGTTTAATTTCTAAAACTCAAACATGTAAATATAAATTGTTCAATTTCTAAAATTTAAATAGTTAAAATAATTTTACTTCCAATGTTTTATTTTAATTAATCAATATGCGTACAAACCGATCGGGTAGTAAGACGCGGCGCTAATAATAATAATAGTAATAATAATAATAACATTAATAATTAATCAAGGAAAATATTCCAAATAATTTTGAATATAAATTTTATTTTTAGTTTGTTATAAAGTTTTGAAGCTGTATTATTAAAGTGCATCGCATCTCAGTCGTACCCGCTTACCTCAACGGAACATTAACGTGCAATCACGACGACCACAAGGGTGTTATTTGCGTGGCCTTGTATCAGAGGAGTGAAAGCGGAGTCTGACCAGTCGGGTAGGTTTGTGACGTCATTAAGGGGAGGGGTCCGATCAAAGTAGGGGTGCTAGTGGTTTCTGGACATATATAAACCAGGATGAAACGACTACTCAGCACGATTTTGTTCTCTCTGCACATACAGCGGAATACACACAAAGATGGCCTACAAGGTAAGTGCTACAACCGTGCATCCGAAACACACTATTGAGGAGTAAAAGTCTTTCCATGAAGTGGGAACGACGAGATTAATGCTTTACGACAGTGGTTTTTCTGTGAATTGTGTTCTTTTTAAAACACCTCTTAGATAATTTGAATAACTGTACCAAATCAGAATTTGACCGGACTTTTATAACATCAGTTTTACTCTCAGGAGAGTTCAAAACTCTCTCTATCTATCTTTCAGGAGTACCTTCAGGCGAATGCTGGTTTAATTTCTACCCTATTCACATTAAATAAGTGTAGTTTGCTAGGATACCAAACTGTCTGTAAGAACCACGTGTCAGCACGATATGTATTATTAATTCCAGCTCGTCGTCCTCTCCGCCCTCGTGGCTGTGGCTAGCGCCGGATACCTGAACGGCTGCGCCAGGGGCGACCACGGCGGGTGCTCCCAGGTATCCGGCGCTAGCCACAGCCACGAGGGCGGAGAGGACGACGAGCTGTAAAACAAAAACATATTTAATGACATAACTTAAATATTAACACAATGATAATTAATAACTTGCACTATAAACTTAAAATACCCACTCCTTCGCCTACTTCTGTATCGTTTAGATATTAAACTTGGATCCCTCAAGGGTTCGAACCCAATGTTCTTATCATGTTTTGTCGTCGTGTGACCATATACACGCCGAGATATGGGCTTACCTTGAATGCCATGGTGTGTTCTGGTGACTCTGATGAACAGATTGTGACGTTCTGCCTATGGGTCCGGGTTTATATACCAGCCCGGGCTGTCGCAACTCTGGACCAGTTTGATACCGCCAAGCTTTCACTCGGCTGGTCAGACCAAGGTCACGTCTTAATCATCTCTTTCTCGTCCCCTAATTAATCCACATTTCATAACTAGACTAGGTCTCGCGTTCCTTTGTTGAGGAACTCGTGTTGGTATCGACGGGTATTAAACTTCGGACCGTTTCTATCAGCTCCACGATGTTCTACCGCGAACTCACAAATTTAAATAATTTCAAACTAATTCGGTGGTTGGCTTATTTTTAAAAATCTCTTCGTTTTATACGATATAATTTTTGAATTTAGTTTTTGGGGTTTAGGCATTTTTATGTATATATATATATATCTTTGGTTACCTTTCTGTTCCTTCCTCGGACCCCCCTCGCCCGAATCGGTCGTTCTAGCTTTCTTTACATATTTAAAAATATATAATGTTAACATAGTATTTTATCTTGAAAAACTGGGTCAATTTCAAATCAATTCATTTAATTTTCATCCACTGAAGAGTTTATTTATTGTTTTGGTTTCGGATTCAAGTCTCATTTGAGGGATTCCGAGTTCACTAGAAGTGCAATCCCAGGTGCCAATCACCTCACTCTAGTCGAGAGTCTATTAAAACATTGATAGAATAAAATTGTTACCATGGTTTAATATGGTAAATACCCAGGAATTATCTTAAATTCGTCATTGGTCTTCCCCCCCAACCCACCTTTTATGCCCTAATTAATATTCTACCAATTTTCGGATCGTATAAAGGTTTTGTTTTTTGGGAGTGTTTGTACGCGACTAATAACTCTCCTGATCCTGTACTTTCTCGTGTTGTTACCAGGGCAGACAATACTTGATAGGACTGTACTAGAAGGAGGAAGGGGGGGTTGTTGGTTTAATATTACAGTCCCGTAAAGTCTTTCTTGCTCTGGTAACGAGCCGTCTCTGAGGTATACTCATACATTTACTGGGTGTACAAATAAATTGACACAATTAATTGAAACGGCTGGCTGGGTTATATAGTGTTGAGCAATTCACTCTTGAATTTAGGACACAAGATAAATAAATTGCCCGATTAAACTGGCCTAGTTTTTTAGAACTATACGTTTAATATTTCACCCTGATCGAGATATTTACTAATTTGATAGCAGGGTGAACCTGTAATACAAATAAATATCTTCATTATAATCATCACCCGGAACAGAACCCGGACTCTTTGGACTGAATCACTCGAACCACTAAGCCACAGGGTCTGGGCTATAAGTGTTCATCCCTACCACCTTTGAAAAAATTTGGTACGAATCTTTGTGCAGTGATTATTGCCTCCAATAATGGGGCATGTAAATGGAAAAGGCCGTAAGTGCCGAAATATGAAAAGTTATGTTTTTTGTGTGTGCTGGAAACTGTTCTATATGCTATCGCCAATGACGTGTTAACCTCTGAAAATTGCTATTTCTATCGGGTTTAGTTTGTAGACCCGCCGATAGATTACTGTTTGGTACTTCCATCGGTTTCAAGGTAAATTTCCAAAAACTTCACTAAAAAAAATTCTAATTGGGATTAATGCAACGTAATTCTCATATTTTTAAGTTTAAGCAAAATTTTCACAAAATTTTAAAGAAAAAAAATTGTAGCTTTCTACCAGTTTTTGTGTGTTTTACTTTCAAAGTAGGAACTGACACATACAGCCTTTTTAATTTACATGCCTCCAATTGGTCCCAAACTAGGGACTCTAATTATCGATTTGGAGTTTACTACAAGCTCACTCATGGGCGGTTGGGTTTTGAGTGCTCGCCAGTAAATACACAAATAGAAGTATCACTTATTTTCCAGTTATTTTTGGTGAATGTGTGTTATTGCTCTGACTTGAAGGCATGAAACTTAATATATTTGTTTCTATCATTGGGGATTTCGGTTATTACTACCCGACATTGCCCGGGAGAAATATTCTAAAGTGTAAAGGTTAAATAAAAGGTATCATGTTCTGAAAATTGAAAAAATGACACCTGGACACGGGAATCGAACCCGGGAACTTCGGATTAGTACGCCAATGCTCTTACCACTGAGCTATCCAAGATTCGTCCCGTGCCCATGGTCAATCTTCACTCATAGCTTAAGGCAGAGTCTATGATGGACGTGCGGAAGTCGTCGGCTTATAAATATGTGATTATATAAGATCACAGCCATCAGACAACGCAGCCACCCGCGACTCGGTAATTGGCTTATTGCTGCCATTTGACAATTATATTATAACTGTACGGGATTGCATATATTAATGAACTAAGCCGAAGGTCCCGGGTTCGATTCCCGTGTCCAGGTGTCATTTTTCAATTTTCAGAACATGATATCTAAATGGTGTTATCCTCACTAAAATGCATAAATGATCGCTTCGGCTATTTGATTCATTAAATAAAAGAGTCAAAAGTAAATCTAATATATTTTTTAAAAAAAGGGTATAAAGGATTAAAAGTTTAAAAAGGGAAATAAGAGAAAAAATAGTAAAAATAGCAAATATGTATAAAAGGTAAATGGTAAAAAGGGTAAAACGGGTAATATAGGCAGAAAGGTAAATCAATTCAAAATGTGGATGTTCCTTCTTCTAGATGCAAATATTCGTCAACAGGTGCTATCAACCTTTAAATTTAACACTTCTTCGTTCTGTTGATATCGCGCAATGTTCATGACAGGCAAACTCTTCCTTTGATAGATTTAATGTTACTATATTCAGCGTCTCATGACACACAATTTCTCTTAGCACTAAAAGCTGGTGCTTTATGTGGGTTATATTGTTCGCCAAGTTACATTAACTGTCAATTACTTTAATGATGTCGCTATCATAAAAGTCTCATTAACGTTTGGAAATGTGTGCGTCCCATAAAATTAGTTTTTACCCCTCATTAATGCATATGAGTTTCAGCCACTTACATTGCACCCTCTAGAGCATCATTTCAAATATAACATTAAAAAAAGAAGAAGAAGATAAATATCAGATAGCTTACTTATCAAACTATAATAACATGTTTTAAAACATTATTTTCTAAATCTAAGAATTACAATTTTGTGTATTGGTTTTTACTTCTGATGATCAAAACTAGAAGTTTTATTGAGCTAAAACAATATTTGTTCAAACTTACAAACCTATTTATCATTGTCGCGTTCTAAAAAAAATAATTTATGGAAATGTAAAAATCGTTGATTCCCAGTTTTCTTTTCTCGAACGGCTTCTTAAATTCGAGAATGTTGTTCGAAGAGACTTTGCTTTGTCTTTTGATGACATCAAAACTCGTCAGCTCTACACTCGTACTGGACACGATCCAAGGACCTGTCTCGTCAGAGATCCTACTAAGAATATCGCGGTGCAATATTCGTCGTCTTGCTGGAGTCGTTCATGGCGACCCGGACTTGCAAGTCGTAACAAACCTATTCCGTTCGACTCACGAGAGCCTATCTTTGACTCTATATGGTCTAAGCGACGAGATTGCTTGTGGAGATATGGACCCGTTGTTTGAATCCATGAATGCACTCGATGGAATCATTGTCATCTCAGATGGAATGTCGAGTCACTGCTTTGTGACTACGCTGTGTGGCATCGAAACCTCGGACATTTGGAACGTCCGAGGAGTTTTCCTCGTGGTTATAGTTTCACAAAGTCTCGGGGACACTCTGGACGTCGAACTGATGTTGGAGAGTTGCTGGAGCCAGCATCGCATCCTCAACATGGTTGTACTACAGCTGCATCTGTCAGAGGCGATAGATGTCATCGGAACAGTATCAACCTTCAATCCTTTTCTAGGTACCGCTGGTATGCACCATCGTCTCGTGAAACTCTTGAGTGAAGGCATTCAGGATCTTTGTCCAGACAAGTTATTGGATGTTCACGGTCACCTGATCAAGGTGTCGATGAAACACCACCCGCCGTCTTGCTTCTTGGTGAACGTCACGGGCGGAAAGATCCGCTACGAAGGCCCGGAAGGATTCACCGTCGCGACGATTATGTCGCGGATAAACGCGACGCCCGTTACATCCCCGCCGGTTTTTAACAGGTACGGGTGGGTGTTCCCTTACGATATGTTGGACGTAAGCCAGGACCCCGGCAAACACTTTGATGTCGGTGTGTCGGATCTCGACGGCAACGCCAGAGGTATGGCTTTCTCTAAACTGAACGCTATGGCGTACCCCCACGACATGACGTGCTACACCGGTCTAGTACCCAAGGCGGGACAGATGCCCGTCTACATGAACTTTGTACTCCCGTTCACCAGCGGCACTTGGAAGCTCTACTTCCTCACGATCATCGTCGTAGACTTGGGCTGGAGGCTGATAAAGCGCTTTGATGTGCACGGCCCTAGATCATTGTCCCACAGAAGCTCTACTTTGGATTGTCTGAAGCTCATGTTGCTGGGCTCTACCGAGTCGACCCTGTGCAGCGATTCTTGGAGACTCTTTCTGGCCTCTTGTCTCTGGTTCGTGTTGACGATTAACAACGCCTATCAAGGGTCGCTCACGAGTTACCTAACTATACCCAACTATTACCCTGACATAAACACGATCCAAGACTGGATGGATTCTGACTTGAAGATAGCTGTCCTTCTGTCCAGTAGCGTCACGAACAGGATCCAGGCTGAGATGCACAAGGTCTACCCCTCCATTATCTCACAAAACGCCACGAAAAGGGTTATCATCATGTCCGACGACATGTCTGTAATCAACATGATAGCCTTCCAGAAAAACCTGAGTTTTCTCACCAACGTCCAGACCGGCGCGTACCAGCTAACTCAGCGAGAGTTTTTCGACGACGATGGCGTGTCGCTACTGCACTTGATGTCCGAGTGCGTCTTCGTCAGCCCGATGGTGTTCCGGTTTCCGGAGCGTTCGCCCTACTCGGGGCGGTTCAACACGTTTATTTTGCGGTTCGGGGAGTTTGGGCTCATGAAGAAGTGGAGGGATGACGTCAGCTACTTGCTGTGGTTGCAGGAGTTCGGGCGTGGTTTTAGGAAGTCTCTCTTGAAACCGCTCGGCCTCGCCCATCTGCAACTCCCGTTCTACCTGGGTGGGCTGGGGTTGAGTCTGAGCGCTGTTTGTTTCGTGTTTGAGCTCCTCTACTTCACAACTTTCAAGTAGTAAGCTATATCTGGTAAATTGTTCGACTATAATCTACCCTCTTTCGATGGTCGCATGGTCTGAGGCGTCATTCTCGTGTTAGACTAGACTGCCGATGACGGAGAGAGTGGAGCTCGAATCCCGGTTGGGTATACGGCGGTTTTTTCCACTCTCCTTCCACGCAAGTGCGAATACACTTCCTCCAAATTAAACCTTCCTCATCCCCAATTTATTAGCGTAATTAGTACATATGCGTACAACCAGAACAGGTTGCAAGACGCGGTGTTAAAAAAAACGACTATAACTTAAAGATAAAATACCACCGAGTGTAATGTGGGCTAGGCTTTGTCCAGGACAATTGTCTTGCGAAAATATTATCCGCAACATTATTCTAAAACATCTTTTAGATATAGAAGGGAGTAAGAGTGTACTGTCCATACTACTGTTCAACATATGTTAAATGTTGACAAATGTTACTAAACAGTTATAAATCTGACGCATTCGCTCTCACCTTTTTTTTTTAAATGTTTGCGCACCTCATGCACATTTGATCTTCCCACTATAGTGATTTTATAAACTCTTACGATTGTGATTTATTTAATCATAAAACATTGTGTTACTTGATCTATTCACAACATTTATTACATGTGAAATACTTAAATAGCCTTGAATAAATGATAAAACCATCAATTAGTTCCACTGTACATTTTTGACTTTTACTTTATTTTTTATTACATACATAGTATAAACAGGGTTTTATGATACGAACATAATATAATAACGAGCTTATATACTCTCCTACCCTGAAAGGTTGAAATCCTACCTACCATATAAGCTAGAAGTAATACCTTGACTGGTTACACTATGGCCATATCTTATAAGCTAAACCATAGTGGAACCAAGCAAGGTGGCAGTCTTACCGTTACTGGTTACACTATGACCCTATCTTATAAGTTACACCATAGTGGAACCAAGCAAGGTAGCAGTCTTACCTTTACTGATTACACTATAACAATATCTTATAAGCTACACCATAGTAAAATCAAGCCGGGTAGAAATCTTACCTTGACTGATTACACTATGACAATATCTTATAAGCTACACCATAGTGGAACCAAGCAAGGTAACTCGCTAATTTTCAGCGCAAACAGAGTGTATTATTTACTTGCTTCTTTTTCCAGGAAAGTAGTTAAAGCCCTTTTGCCCATCTGCATTTTTGTGCACTTTCTTAATCCTAAATCTTTTGTAATAACATTTTATTTTTTCAAAATGTTGCCTTTAGCATTAAATCTATTACCGGATTAATTAACCTTTTGAAGAAGGGTAAAAGGGGGTGGGGTAGTTTTGAGAACATTAACTCGGGTAGTATCCGCTTCGGTTGTCGCGTGGTCTTAGTACTACTCTCGCAATAGACTAGACTGCAGGTGACGGGGAGATCGGGGTTCGATCCCGGGAAGGTTTACTGAATTCCGCCCCTCCCCATTTGTGTCCCACTGTTCCTCCACGCAACTGTGGGTACACTTCCTCTAAAGTCAACCTTCCTCATCCTTAGCATATTAACGTATTTAGTATATATGTGTATAGCTTGGAACGGGTAATGAGACGCGGCGCTAAAAATAATGTATTAGTGTGGAGAGAGGATGTGAAAACCACAGTTACAAATACATCCCTCAATGCACCCCGACCTTCTATACAATCCAGTCTACTGTGAGCTTAACGCCTTGGACTGCATGCTCACTGATGTGGGTATACAATTTGTCTGTATAAGGCCATGCAACCCTTGATTCGTGTTGTATTGCTTCAATAGTACAGCCTTGAAGGACCAAAGTTCGAACTCTGCGTGAAGATATATTTTTAATCTAATTTTTGAGATATAAGTTGAAGCGAAAATCGTCAAATTCAAACTTTCGGTCACTAATTTAATCCGTTTAAACGTAATTAGCGGCTGGCATTGAATTACAAATACTACACAACCACCCGAGTCCGAACCGTTGATTTACCACTCGAGAGAATGGAAACAAAACACATTTAAACATGGGACTTGGCCGGGACTTGAACTTGGGCTCCTGAGACCGCTGCCACCAACAGCTCAACCTACACGCTCTATAATATTAATATTGCGATCCAGGTGATTACTTTTTGTGTACACCAGAGATGAGTTTAGAATTATCGAGATGATTGATTAGATTAAGTTAGTTTGTAAGTAACGTGATGAAATAATCATCTCTTTGGAAGCATACGTTAAATATTAAAACCTTATTGATTAAAAAAAATATTACTTTTATGTTTTAACATGTCAAAAACTTATTTTGAATAAAATTTCTGTTTATCATAATTAAAGCTGCAACCTTTTCACAGAATATAACTGTAAAAGTGAACCAAGAGATAATTTGACAAAGTAAAAAGTAAGAAATGACATTTGAGAGTTTGATACAAATTTTGATTTGTACGTGAACCAAATAACTCCGTTTAGCTGACCTGTTTATTGCCTCCGACACATTCCTGATCAGCCGAGACCTTCACCCACGAGTGTACCGGCCAGCCTGTGAAAGTGTTGGTAAGGGGAGGGAGGGGGAACTCGTCTGGATCAGCTCTTGGGGGGTGTTAGGACAGGTATATAAGCCGGGACCGTTGTCTACAATCATCACAACACTCGACATATCGCAATGGCCTTCAAGGTAAGTTGTAACACAGATCTCTTTCTGTTTCCTCATTACAAGTGTAGTATATTACTCACATCGATAATTACCTCACTATGTACTAATTAGGATAATTAACCAATATCTTGTTAATTCCAGCTCGTCGTCCTCTCCGCCCTCGTGGCTGTGGCTAGCGCCGGATACCTGGGAGCACCCGCCGTGGTCGCCCCTGGCGCAGCCGTCTCCGCTTACGGTTACGGCGCCCCCGCTTTGGCCGCCCGCCCCCTGGCCTACGCCGCCCCCGCTCTGGGATACGCCGCACACGGCCCCGCCCTGTCCTACGCCGCCCCCGCCGTGGCTAAGGTCGCCGTCGACACCGACTTCGACCCCAACCCTTCTTACAGCTACGCCTACGACATCCAGGACGCCCTGACCGGCGACTCCAAGGGACAGCAGGAGTCTCGTCAAGGCGACGTCGTCCAGGGCAGCTACAGCCTGACCGAGCCTGATGGCACCCGTCGTACCGTCGAGTACACCGCCGACCCCATCAACGGATTCAACGCCGTCGTCCACAAGACTCCCCTGTCCGCCCCCGTCGCCAAGGTCGCCGTCGCCGCTCCCCTAGGCTACGCCGCTCCCCTCGGCTACGCCGGTCACGGTTACGCCTCCCCCATCCACTCCAAGGCTATCCTTGGTTAAAACCTCAGCAATGTCAGGACCTGTGTAAATACAATCTCCCTATCAACCAAGTGTTTGTTCTCATATTGTGAATAAATAATATATTTATATTCCTCATGTTCTGGTTTTCAATCATCCCTACTTGAGTGACGTGAGTTCGTCCTATTTGATTGGTTGTGTTCTTCCTCTTACCCTCTCAGGGGTTATAGACACACTAGGGACACACTGAGGAAGGTTCCTCCTACCCTCTCAGTGGTCATAGACACACTAGGGACACACTGAGGAAGGTTCCTCATACCCGCTCAGTGGTTATAGACACACTAGGGACACACTGAGGAAGGTTCCTCCTACCCTCTCAGTGGTTATAGACACACTAGGGGCACACTGAGGAAGGTTCCTCATACCCGCTCAGTGGTTATAGACACACTAGGGACACACTGAGGAAGGTTCCTC
>CABEEJ010002849.1:42912-59075 GCA_901482245.1 Timema douglasi
AAAGTTATAACATTTCCCCTGCAAGAGAATGAGACGCAAAGCGGCAGATTCGATAATACCCGCTCGAAGAGAAAGACCTCGAGGAGCGCCGCCAAGGTCGCTACCAACACCGGTGGCTACATGGTCTAAGGCAGCCTTGCTCAACCCGTAGCTCGTGGACAACATGTTGCCCGCGAGAACATTTAAAATTCCCGCCAAGTCACCTCTCCTTGGAAACTAGAGTGAATGATACCAACCTCTGGAATTTAGTCCTGTCTGACCAATACCCTGTTCTAAAAACGCATGTCATCAAAGCTGAGTACATGTTTTGGTTCTACCAACTTAAGCGAATCAGGGTTTTCAACCCATGAAAATACTGATATCTAAGTGCAGGTCATCATTAACTGATAAACATTTAAATGACTGCTTGAGAGGGGTTCTTACCAAATACACTCCAAACTACAATATGCTGGCTGAAAATGTCCAATATGCCAAGTATCACATTGAACTCTGAGTGAACTATTTTCAGAGCTAAAAAATAAACATCTTTTGATTTTGTTTGAACTGAATTGAATTTTATATTGAATAGAATTCTGAACTTTTGCCATGTTTGTATTGTTTTGTACACTTTTATTATTCATTATTACTTAAATGGTAACCTGCTTAGTTTTCTTTAGTACAGTAAAAAGTTTTCCTCCCCCTGGCATGTACACTTATAAAGTAAAGCAGTAGTTAGGAAGGGTTTACTAAACTTTGTTTCTAAACATTGACGTTACAACATTTTATATTCTATGATACCCTCGGGAAAACACAATTTTGCCGGAGTTTCCCTCACTTCAGTCAAGGTTGGCCAGGCTTGGTCTAAGACATTAATCGAACAATATAAAGGATTGCTGGTAAAGTAAAGGCTGCGGTCCGAATCTCATTTAAGTGCATTGGGGGGAGGGGGGGTGATAACCAACATTTGGATTATAAATATGTTTTTACCAAGGGGTCTACATCGATTGAAAGGGTAGGAAAAGGGATACAGCCAATACAACGGGACGAACTCACGTCACTCAAGTAGGGATGATTGAAAACCAGAACATGAGGAATATAAATATATTATTTATTCACAATATGAGAACAAACACTTGGTTGATAGGGAAATTGTATTTACACAGGTCCTGACATTGCTGAGGTTTTAACCAAGGATAGCCTTGGAGTGGATGGGGGAGGCGTAACCGTGACCGGCGTAGCCGAGGGGAGCGGCGTAGCCCAGGGGAGCGGCGACGGCGACCTTGGCGACGGGGGCGGCCAGGGGAGTCTTGTGGACGACGGCGTTGAATCCGTTGATGGGGTCGGCGGTGTACTCGACGGTACGACGGGTGCCGTCAGGCTCGGTCAGGCTGTAGCTGCCCTGGACGACGTCACCTTGACGAGACTCCTGCTGTCCCTTGGAGTCGCCGGTCAGGGCGTCCTGGATGTCGTAGGCGTAGCTGTAGGAAGGGTTGGGGTCGAAGTCGGTGTCGACGGTGACCTTAGCCACGGCGGGGGCGGCGTAGGACAGGGCGGGGCCGTGTGCGGCGTATCCCAGAGCGGGGGCGGCGTAGGCCAGGGGGCGGGCGGCCAAAGCGGGGGCGCCGTAACCGTAAGCGGAGATGGCTGCGCCAGGGGCGACCACGGCGGGTGCTCCCAGGTATCCGGCGCTAGCCACAGCCACGAGGGCGGAGAGGACGACGAGCTGGAATTAACAAGATATTGGTTAATTATCTTAATTAGTACATAGTGAGGTAATTATCAATGTGAGTAATATACTACACTTGTAATGAGGAAACAGAAAGAGATCTGTGTTACAACTTACCTTGAAGGCCATTGCGATATGTCGAATGTTGTGATGATTGTAGACAACGGTCCCGGCTTATATACCTGTCCTAACACCCCCCAAGAGCTGATCCAGACGAGTTCCCCCTCCCTCCCCTTACCAACACTTTCACAGGCTGGCCGGTACACTCGTGGGTGAAGGTCTCGGCTGATCAGGAATGTGTCGGAGGCTACAAACAGGTCAGCTAAACGGAGTTATTTGGTTCACGTACAAATCAAAATTTGTATCAAACTCTCAAATGTCATTTCTTACTTTTTACTTCGTCAAATTATCTCTTGGTTCACTTTTCCAGCTATATTTGGTGTAAAGGTTGCAGTTGTAATTAATGTGTTACAGTTTGTAAGAGTGACATACATTTTTAATGAGTGAGTGAATAGACACAAAACATCTATAATAAATGATAACATTGTATATTATTATTATCATCATCACCGCGTCTTACTACCCTATCGGGTTATACGCACCTATGCTTATGTGTAATGGTACGGTGATTGTGAGATGAAATGGAGGACCTACAGTTTAACGTGGGATCCGAACCACGGTGGAGGCCTGGAATTACCTACATTCAACATGGTATATAGATTTAGCTTGAGTCTAGTTCACAGGTTCTCGACATGATGTATATATATTTAGAGTGGCCTGCAAACTTGTAAAAACAATAACCTTGAACACGATATATCCTTATTAAATTAAAATTTGAATTCAAATAGCCTATTTTAAATGTATCGTCTGGTTATTTCATACTTTATAATTAGCATACATAATTATATTACTAGTTTAAAAAAAATGTGTATTTTGATAACTGTATACCAATATAATTACTTTCTTTAGTAAGACTATGTGTTTTATTTTATGCTTAGAAGGGCTTCATAGGCTTCACCAGGATGCCAAAGGGTTTCATAGAACATAAAAAAGTTAAGAACCTTTGGTCTAAAATAATAATAACTGATGTATAGTATGGCCAACAGTGTCGAACCAAAGGCTGGAAATGACCGGTCGTATTCGCAATAACTCACTGGACAGTCACCCAGATATGTAGAACGAAGGCGCATACAGGCTCAAACAAGTTCAGGTTTTACAAATAGCCATTGCCAGAATGTTTGCGTAAGCTTAGAGTAATAAATAGCGACATTCGTAACTTCAGAATATTAATTAGGTTATAATAGTCCTAAAAAAACTTATGTAGTCAAATTACGTTTACATTTATATGTCCGAATTTTCATAATATGGCCTCATCTGACAGTTAAAAAAAATCCTGTAAGGCTACATTGATATATTCATACGTCAAGTCATGTGATCTGCAGCGGTCACTTTTAATAGATACGATCATAAAATAACATTAATATTGTAGTAAAACAGAAGTGTACTAAGTACATTATTACAATTCGAAGTTAACACGAATAGAATGTATATAATATTCTTGAAGCCCTAGGCTGCGGCCAGACGAGGCTGTAAGATAAAGCTGCTACAAATGATTGTGTGTGGCCAGACTGGCTGTAAGATAAAGATGCTACAGATGATTGTGGGTGGCCAGACGAGGCTGTAAAATAAAGCTGCTACAAATGATTGTGGGTGGCTAGACTACGGCTGTAACAATAAGCTGCTACAAATGATTGTGGGTGGCCAGGCGAGCTGTAAGATAAAGCTGCTACAAATGATTGTAGGTGGCTAGACTACGGCTGTAAGATAAATCTGCTACAAATGATTGTGGGTGGCCAGATGAGCTGTAAGATAAAGCTGCTACAAATGATTGTGGGTGGCCAGACTAGCTGTAAGATAAAGCTGCTACAAATGATTGTGGGTGGCCAGACTAGCTGTAAGATAAAGCTGCTACAAATGATTGTGGGTGGCCAGACTAGCTGTAAGATAAAGCTGCTACAAATGATTGTGGGTGGCCAGACTAGCTGTAAGATAAAGCTGCTACAAATGATTGTGGGTGGCCAGACTAGCTGTAAGATAAAGCTGCTACAAATGATTGTGGGTGGCCAGACTAGCTGTAAGATAAAGCTGCTACAAATGATTGTGGGTGGCCAGACTAGCTGTAAGATAAAGCTGCTACAAATGATTGTGGGTGGCCAGACTAGCTGTAAGATAAAGCTGCTACAAATGATTGTGGGTGGCCAGACGAGGCTGTAAGATAAAGCTGCTACAAATGATTGTGGGTGGCCAGACGAGGCTGTAAGATAAAGCTGCTACAAATGATTGTGGGTGGCCAGACTAGCTGTAAGATAAAGCTGCTACAAATGATTGTGTGTGGCCAGACTAGCTGTAAGATAAAGCTGCTAAAAATGATTGTGGGCGGCCAGACGAGGCTGTAAGATAAAGCTGCTACAAATGATTGTGTGTGGCCAGACGAGGCTGTAAGATAAAGCTGCTACAAATGATTGTGTGTGGCCAGACGAGGCTGTAAGATAAAGCTGCACACGAGTAATTTGTTTTACTTCATGAAAAACTGAAACTATAGCTACCGTATTAAATTCTTTGATTAATTCGTGGTGACCTGACGGTCTAGGGGTAAGGTGTCAGACCTCTGTACTGGGGTCCGGGGTTCAATCCTAGGTCCCGACACAGATTTATCTGATTACCAAACCCTTCCTTCACCTCTGACAAGACATCTTGTTAATGTGGGGAATGCCAGGCCTCTACCGTGGTTCGGATCCCACGTTAAACTGTAGGTCCTCCATTCCATCTCACAATCACCCTACCATTACACATGAGCGTAAGTGCGTATAACCCGAACGGGTAGTAAGACGCGTTGCTCCGAGTAAGCTGAGCTCTGTTTCGAAACTTCACACACCTTTATATTAAAGGATATTAATGTTTACCGTAGAACAATTTGTTAGTATTTTCTAAAAATTTCTTCACATGAAAATTGGACTGTAACTAGAATACTACAACGTGAAATAGTCTTCAATTATGTTTAAAAAATATGTTAAGCTACGCAGAATATTAAAAATTTCATAGCATAAACACATTTACAAAGTATTAGGTAAATTATTACATTTTTTTATTATATATGCCTCTATGCTCAACAGTCTCTATAGTTCATGCCTCTATGTATAATGGTCTAGGTAGTTCATGCCTCTATGTATAATAATCTCGATAGTTCATGCCTCTATGCTCAACAGTCTCTATAGTTCATGCCTCTATGTATAATAATCTCGATAGTTCATGCCTCTATGCACAACAGTCTGTGTAGTTCATGCCTCTATGTATAATGGTCTAGGTAGTTCATGCCTCTATGTATAATAATCTCGATAGTTCATGCCTCTATGCACAACAGTCTATGTAGTTCATGCCTCATATGTATAATGATCTCGATAGTTCATGCCTCTATGTACAATGGTTTAGGTAGTTCATGCCTCTATGTATAATTATCTCGATAGTTCATGCCTCTATGCACAACAGTCTGTGTAGTTCATGCCTCTATGTATAATGATCTTGATAGTTCATGCCTCTATGTATAATGATCTCGATAGTTCATGCCTCTATGTATAATGATCTTGATAGTTCATGCCTCTATGTATAATGATCTCGATAGTTCATGCCTCTGTGTACAATTATCTCGATAGTTCATGCCTCTATGTATAACGATCTCGATAGTTCATGCCTCTATGTATAACGATCTCGATAGTTCATGCCTCTATGTACAACGATCTCGATAGTTCATGCCTCTATGTATAATGATCTCGATAGTTCATGCCTCTATGTATAATGATCTCGATAGTTCATGCCTTTATGTACAATGGTCTAGGTAGTTCATGCCTCTATGTATAACGATCTCGATAGTTCATGCTTCTATGTATAATAATCTCGATAGTTCATGCCTCTATGTACAATGGTCTAGGTAGTTCATGCCTCTATGTATAATGATCTCGATAGTTCATGCCTCTATGCACAACAGTCTATGTAGTTCATGCCTCTATGTATAATAATCTCGATAGTTCATGCCTCTATGCACAACAGTCTATGTAGTTCATGCCTCTATGTATAATGATCTCGATAGTTCATGCCTCTATGTATAATGATCTCGATAGTTCATGCCACTATGTACAATGGTCTAGGTAGTTCATGCCTCTATGTATAATGATCTCGATAGTTTGGGGGCTCGTAAATGCGCATGTAATACTGAACTGAAGATACCGATGAAACAAAAAATCAAGGACTGTCTTGGATTGAGAGACAAAGTGGGGCTACGCGAGAAAGGGGGCGGGGGGTCAGGAGGGGCGAATACACTCGCCAAATTTAAAAACAGAAAATAAGTTATTCCTTTTCCATTTAGTTAAAATATTGTAATTGTGAAAATTTTGAATCTCTAGATTATGATGGATTTGACTGTTTATGGTATCTCAACATTCCTGAACAGCCGAGACCTTCACCCACGAGTGTACCGGCCAGCCTGTGAAAGTGTTGGTAAGGTGAGGGAGGGGGAACTCGTCTGGATCAGCTCTTGGGGGGTGTTAGGACAGGTATATAAGCCGGGCCCGTTGTCTACAATCATCACAACATTCGACATATCGCAATGGCCTTCAAGGTAAGTTGTAACACAGATCTCTTTCTATTTCCTCATTACAAGTGTAGTATATTACTCACATTGATAATTACCTCACTATGTACTAATTAGGATAATTAACCAATATCTTGTTAATTCCAGCTCGTCGTCCTCTCCGCCCTCGTGGCTGTGGCTAGCGCCGGATACCTGGGAGCACCCGCCGTGGTCGCCCCTGGCGCAGCTGTCTCCGCTTACGGTTACGGCGCCCCCGCTCTGGCCGCCCGCCCCCTGGCCTACGCCGCCCCCGCTCTGGGATACGCCACACACGGCCCCGCCCTGTCCTACGCCGCCCCTGCCGTGGCTAAGGTCGCCGTCGACACCGACTTCGACCCTAACCCTTCCTACAGCTACGCCTACGACATCCAGGACGCCCTTACCGGCGACTCCAAGGGACAGCAGGAGTCTCGTCAAGGCGACGTCGTCCAGGGCAGCTACAGCCTGACCGAGCCTGACGGCACCCGTCGTACCGTCGAGTACACCGCCGACCCCATCAACGGATTCAACGCCGTCGTCCACAAGACTCCCCTGGCCGCCCCCGTCGCCAAGGTCGCCGTCGCCGCTCCCCTGGGCTACGCCGCTCCCCTCGGCTACGCCGGTCACGGTTACGCCTCCCCCATCCACTCCAAGGCTATCCTTGGTTAAAACCTCAGCAATGTCAGGACCTGTGTAAATACAATCTCCCTATCAACCAAGTGTTTGTTCTCATATTGTGAATAAATAATATATTTATATTCCTCATGTTCTGGTTTTCAATCATCCCTACTTGAGTGACGTGAGTTCGTCCCGTTGTATTGGCTGTTTATTAATTAATTGAGAAATATCGACATCTTTTGAACATTGAAAAGCTACTACAATTCCTTTATTGTTACTTGATTTTGTAACTAGAGAGGTAACACTTTAAAATCTCGCTACTTAAACCAAGTTTCATTCTTAAATTATAACAAATCTTCCATATGCGTTCCTCAAAGTTGGCAGACCCCTGTTAATAGTCCTCGGCATTATAATAACAATTTAACTCTTGCTTGAACTGTTTTAAAACTTTGCTGATGAGAGTTACTATTCATTTAGAAATTAATCATCTTATTTGAATCAAATGGTGGATACAAATAGCACTTTATCATTATATAACTGTGAAAGAGGCGCGCTTAAAGAGGTGAGCACTTATAGCAAGAGACTCCTAATCTCTTAAGTTTCAATGGATAGGTGTAAACGTATCCTATTGGATAAAACTCCCCGATCCAAAGGAGTGGGTTCGTGGATATCAACAACATCCTTGGGAAAGATTTGTCAGATTTAAATACTCGGGGACTGGTGCTGACTGTTGGTAAATGGAATTAAAGAGGTTAAAAACTGCATTAAAAAATGTGAATTATTATTATTATTATTATTATTAGGTTTTAAAGTTGCTGTCGTTTAGTCTTCTTTCGCGAAATATTAAACTGAGAATATTAAAACCTTACCCGTTGTTCCTTCCAGCTATGAAACGCGGTCTCTCTCTCTCTGTACCAAGATCAAGGCCGTACCCGGGGGGGGGGGTAAGGGGGGTCAAACACCCTCCACGCCCCCCTCCCTCCCGAAATTTTATGAACTAAATACATTTTTCCTAGCCTATGGCAGTAATGGTGTTATGTTTCCAAAAAAAAAAAGGACTTCAGATATTTTCTAGAACTGTCTATCATTTATAATTTTTTCTAGCTTCCGGCAATTGGGGTATTTACCCACCAAACCTCCCTGAAATTATTGACTAACTACGGCCTTAGCCAAGATGATAAAAAAAAGAGTTTGAAAACAAAGTGACGAGAAAGATATTAGGACCTAAGACAGGAGATTGGAGAAAGTATCTTGACTAAGAACTTTATCACCACTATGCGTCTTATAATGATGTAGATATTATTCCAAATGAAAAGTTCCCACCCTTAATATATTTCAAGTTAATGGACAGTTTTATAACATTGAATCCTTGTGGGTACTAGATATTCTCTGCGTATTTAATAAGTCTGGGTGGCCCTATATAAATATATATGATTGACAAGTCTCTGTGTCGCCGTCGTAAAGCCCTAGCTTTTGTTAACAGGTTTAAAAACCCCTTCCTAGTAAAATGTCCACAACAAGGCACTCCCAGAGCTTCCGGTGGGTTTATTCTTTTTAATCTCGTTTCTAAAACTGATGAAATATGGCGTAATCTCATGAAACTGGAAGATTCTAGATGGTTTCTTGTTTTGAATACAGCCAAGGAAAAGTGCTCTTCCTACCTCACTTGACCGGCAACCCCGCTGTAGCTAAGGTATGCGGTGCGCTAACATCAAGATTTCAAACTTCAAAGCTGCCGCGCATTGATAACCTTTTTTTTGTTCCGGCTGTGAATAAATCTAACATAATCACAGAGCGGCTATCTTCATGTTAATATAGACCTAGTGTTACAGTGCGGCAAAGTTGCCACAATCCCCAAATGTATTAAGGATTTTCAAGGCACGCAGGATGAGGTGGGGTGGTTATAATGCGTGTACACAACATTTTAGTTGAGAAACCTGAAGATACTAGAACCTTGTTAGACCGAGACGTCCAAAATGAGATAATGTATTGAAGGAGATAATGCATTTGAAGGAGATAATGTATTTGATGGGGATAATGCATTTGAAGGAGATAATGCATTTGAAGGAGATAATGTATTTGATGGGGATAATGCATTTGAAGAAGATAATGCATTTGAAGAACATAATGCATTTGAGGGAAATAAACATTTGAAGGAGATAATGCATTTGAAGGAGATAAACATTTGAAGAAGATAATGCATTTGAAGGAGATAATGCATTTGAAGGAGATAATTTATTTGATGGGGATAATGCATTTGAAGGAGATAAACATTTGAAGAACATAATGCATTTGAAGGAGATAAACATTTGAAGGAGATAATGCATTTGAAGGAGATAAACATTTGAAGAAGATAATTCATTTGAAGGAGATAATGCATTTGAAGGAGATAATGTATTTGATGGGGATAATGCATTTGAAGGAGATAATGCATTTGAAGGAGATAATAATAATGCATTTGAAGAACATAATGCATTTGAAGGAGATAATGTATTTGATGGGGATAAACATTTGAAGAAGATAATGCATTTGAGGGAGATAATGCATTTGAAGAACATAATGCACTTGAGGGAGATAATGTATTTGATGGGGATAATGCATTTGAAGGAGATAATGCATTTGAAGAACATAATGCATTTGAAGAACATAATGCATTTGAAGGAGATAATGTATTTGATGGGGATAAACATTTGAAGAAGATAATGCATTTGAGGATAGATAATGCATTTGAAGAACATAATGCATTTGAGGGAGATAATGCATTTGAAGGAGATACACATTTGAAGAAGATAATGCATTTGAGGGAGATAATGCATTTGAAGGAGATAAACATTTGAAGAAGATAATGCATTTGAGGGAGATAATGTATTTGATGGGGATAATGCATTTGAAGGAGATAATGCATTTGAAGAACATAATGCATTTGAGGGAGATAATGCATTTGAAGGAGATAAACATTTGAAGAAGATAAACATTTGAAGAAGATAATGCATTTGAGGGAGATAATGCATTTGAAGGAGATAAACATTTGAAGAAGATAATGTATTTGATGGGGATAATGCATTTTAAGAAGATAATGCATTTGAGGGAGATAATGCATTTGAAGTAGATACACATTTGAAGAAGATAATGCATTTGAGGGAAATAATGCATTTTAAGGGGATAACTTTATTTGAAGGAGATTGTGTGTCAGGTTGGGGGTTGGATGGATGACGATCTCACGTTCTGGCAGTCTTTGAACTTTCGAGTTTCCTCAGTCCAGAGATATCAGGGTGTAGTTAGAACAGTGATAACAGAGCATTAAAATGTACCAATGTAACAAGACAGAATTATAAAATCAAACTTATGGGTAGTATTAAAAAAACATTACAAGAAAGAGGTGGAGTTTGAAAACATTTAAAATACTTTTAAGATTAATACCTTTTAAAAAATGTTTTCTATTATCAAACCATAATGTAAAGATCGGAGTATTAAGTTTTGAGGGTGTGTCTGAAATAAGTAAATTGAAATAAATGGTACGGTGCACCGAACAGACTTTCTCTTTAATATTAAAATAGAAACGATTACTAGAAACGAGTAAAATTGGTGAGTTGAAATAATAAACATCGTTGCAGAAACACTGCCAAATATCATTCCTGTGATAATATACACTGTTACAGAAACATTGAGAAAAGAGAAGCCTCTATGTCCACTAAAGAGCTTAACAATCGATTTCCTATTTCAAAATGATTTATAAAAATATACATATTTGCTTTTTAAAAATCAAAATTGTTGGGGCGGATTTTGAGAAAATTGATTTGATCTCTTTTTGCCCATCAGTAAACTAACCTTAATTTTATAGTTGATATCTAATTTTAAAAGTCCCTTGAGAGGATCTTTTGAAAACCCTAGATACCCAAGTTTTAATCCCAACAGTAAAATGGTTCCGGCTCTAGGCCGAGATACGGACGGACGGATGGACGGACATAAGGAATCTAGGAAACAATCTTTTCGGTTTCAGGGGGTTATGGAACGTCGACATTTATCAAAATCTAGAGCTATATTTTTTTACGATCACAATACTTTTTCTACAAGGTTGTCAAGAGAATGTAAAAAGTTAGTAATTAAATTTATAAAAATTGTTTTATTGGTTTAAATAGTTTTGGTTTCACAATATGTGAAAATAAAGGTTTACATTTCAGTACAAAGGTATATTTACAATGCGGGGTTTTTGTGTGAAAGATGACTTAACCGTAGTAAGCCTTGCCAGCGAGTGGTGCGGCGTAGCCGTGGGCAGCGTACGCGGGGGCGGCGTAGCCGTATGCGGGAGCGGCGTGGACCTTAGCGATGGCGGGGGCGGCGTAGGCAGCGACGGGGGCAACAGCCTTGACGACGGCGGCTCCCTCCTTGTGGACGACGGCGTTGAATCCGTTGACGGGGTCGGCGGTGTAGTCGACGATGCGACGGGTGCCGTCGGGCTCCACCAGGCTGTAGCTGCCCTGGACGACGTCTCCGTCTCTAGACTCGTGCTGGCTCTTGGAGTCGCCGGTCAGGGCGTCCTGGATGTCGTAGGCGTAGCTGTACTGAGGATGAGGGTCGAAGTCGGTGTCGACGGCGACCTTAGCGACGGCGGGGGCGGCGTAGGACAGGGCGGGGCCGTGGGAGGCNATCCCAGAGCGGGGGCGCCGTAACCGTAAGCGGAGACGGCTGCGCCAGGGGCGACCACGGCGGGTGCTCCCAGGTATCCGGCGCTAGCCACAGCCACGAGGGCGGAGAGGACGATTATCTGGAAGAAAATAGAGAAATGTTAAAAATTTGTATGTTGTAAATTCCTTGTAATTTTATCAAAGATGTATTAGTTTGGTTTTATTTAATTACGACCGTTAATCCATAATTTTGAACCTTTATTACTTTCATAATATGGTTTAGCTATTCCGATTGTGTGCGGTTCTTTAATACATATAAAGTTTTGTTGAAAAAAATATTAACACGACTTCAATTTTTTTAACCCCTTAGTATAAAAATTTGAGGTATATAACAAAAAAAAAAAAAAGACTTTATTTTGTAATCATTTGCCTCGACGTCCACCCCCACACAAGGCAATTTTAGTTAAGGTAACCAAAGTTTTTATAAAGCATCAGCTGTGAATTGGTTTACAATTTTAGACCTAACAAGTTATAGTTATAGTTCAAACGGTCACTCCCCCAAAGTGATAAGTAAGTACACTATTTGTTACTAGGAACATTTATATCGGGTGACCTAGTGGTCTAGGGGTAAGGTATCGGACAAATGTGCTGGGGTCCGGGGTTCAATCCTCGGTCCCGGCACAGATTTATCTGATTACCAAAGCCTCCCTTCCCCTCTTACAAGACGTGTATTAATCACATCTTGTGAATGTGTGGAATGCCAGGCCTCCACCGTGGTTTGGATCCCACATTAAAGTGTAGGTTCTCCATTTTATCTTACAATCACCCTACCATTACACATTAGTGTAAGTGCATATACACCGAACGGGTAGCAAGACGCGGTATTAAAAAATAAAAATAATAACGGTATCTTGATTTTTGTATGAAACGCATACGTTCTAAATACAACCCGCTCACTGATCTATCGCCCTGTGTTTCTCTCACCTTGAAGGCCATGGTACCGTGTGGTGTACCTGGACCAGACCGATTCATGTTTATATAGCTACCCTCTGTGTACCCCCCTCCTTTGTCTAAGAGCTTTCTCTCCTACGCCACACCTAGATTGCATTACATCGCGTGACCTTGGACAATGCGGGTCTGGGTCACCGTCGCGCGGTTTAAAATTCAATTATATAAACAATTATATAAAATGTAAAAAAATGCCCAACATATATATAAACTATTTCAATGCTACACACGAATTATATGCTGTGAAAATATATCGTACCTCATATGATTTAAAAATGAAAGTTGAACCCGAGAATCGAACCCCACACTTCCCTGGTGCCTGTGAAGCTCTCGGCAGTAAAACATGGCCGAAGCTCTATAATACATAATTACAGGGAAATTTGTAAACAGCTCAGAGCTTCTGGGATTCAAAAATTATCCGGTATTTGGAAAAACACGTTTTAAAAATCACTTGATGGACTATACTATAGCCACTTCGGTGGTCACATGTTCTAAGGCGTAACTCTAGCGATAACGTAGACTACCGATGGCGTGGAGATCGGGGTTCGATACTGGTCGGGTGTACTGAGAGTATTTTTCTCTAAATTGTTTCACACTCTCTGTCTACACAAATGCTGGTACACGTAATCTAAATTTAACCTTACTCGTCCCTAACCTACTAGCGTAATTAGTACATAGGTGTATAATCCAAACGTCTAGTGAGACGCGGTGCTAATAAAAGAAACCAAACTATGACCATGGTGTAATCCGTCAAGGTAAGCTTTCTAGTTTTCAGGTTAGACGAGGGCCCATAGGTTATTAGTTTTGAATATGTATACCGACATATGTAATACAAATATAAAATTATAATATTGTATGCAGTGTCATCATGATTAATGTGCAACATTCAAAACAATACGCACTCAAATTAAATATAAAAACCTTCGATAAAGAATAACAAAATGATTTTTGACAAAAACAAATCGGCTGATTGAATCTTTATCATTGGATTACAATGGAGTACATTCGTTGACCATCCTTTATATCATGTCTACAAGGGAGTAGCAGCGTTGACCAGCCTATATATCATGTCTACAAGGGAGTAGAATTGTTGACCAGCCTATATATCGTGTCTACAAGGGAGTAGCAGCGTTGACCAGTCTATATATCGTGTCTACAAGGGAGTAGCAGCGTTGACCAGCCTATATATCGTGTCTACAAGGGAGTAGCAGCGTTGACCAGCCTATATATCGTGTCTACAAGGGATTAGAATTGTTGACCAGCCTCTCTATCATGTTTATAAGGGAGTAGAAGCGTTGACTAAGTACATCGCATGAAGCTTGTCTTGTTTCTAACGTAGTTTGTCCATCCAGATGGATGTTTGGCAATCGCTTGGCATTAGTTATGTTCTGATTGGCTACTCGATAGATTGGACAAGGGAAGTTACGTCAGCAAGAGCACCCTGGTTCATCACCAGGCTACGTTGCTTTCACAGTAACATTCCGGAAGTGAATGGTTTGCTCTTATCGTTGTCTACATATTTTGTTTCTATTCTCTTTACCAAGGTGTGATTATTAGACTTGATTGTTGGTTATTCGTTTTATAAACAACGTTCTTTCTCGATAGACATGTTTTATATTGCAGGTTTCCTAGACGGATTACTGACATTAATATATATGTGTTTGTTCGTTGGTTAAGGGGATCCTCGTTTTATTCCTGACACGGGTGCTTAAAATAACCTAATATTTGTACAATTCTTGGTGCAAGGGCTTGTTGCTGTCTTAGGTTGAGCTACAAACTTTATTTTTGCATATACTTTATTGTGATGTCCTTTTTTTTTCCCCACTCTCAACATTTCTTGTAAATATGTCCTTGAACACGCAGGTACTCCTGTCTATCCTCGGGCCTCTCGTAATCCTAGATCCCAAATAAACCGAGAAAGGGTTGGGTAGGGATGGGGTCAATACAAACAATGACGTGACAATACGCAATAGACAGGCTTCAGAGAGAATTGGGGAATGGCACGTGGAGGACCAAGCTACCTCGAGCGATCTCAATCTGATGAGGTTCGAAGTGAGAGGGAAGCTTGAAGAAGAAGCAGCAACAGAGTGTAACACCAGGAAATACAATATGACGAGGGCTAACCGAAACATATTCAAGGAGTCTCTTATCCTGCCGTCCGTGACAGTGGAAGGGGGTAATATTAATGAAATAGTAGCAAAACAACTAACAAGAAAAATTCACGAAGCCATGCGCGGTGCAATACCGCTGAGGAGGGAAGTCGGGGTGGTAGTAAACAAGCCCTGGGATTATCGGTTGAAGCGGCTACGAGGCGAGGCTCGCCCGGCGAGAAAGAGATATGAAAAATTTAGGCATCCGCAAGGAAGAATAGTCTTGACGGGCATCTACAAGGAAAAGAAGGGGAGCTTTGAGTCAGCACTAATAGAGGTGAAGAGAACCAGTCGGGAACGTTATGTAAGGGAGGAAATGGAGACGAACCCTGGGAGAGTCTCATTTATAAAATCACCACAGGAAAGTTAAGACGTCCAACCACGATATCAACCTTGAAGAAGGAAGACGGATCACTGACGACGGGTTGGGAAGACTCGGCTGGCTTGCTTGCTGATGAGAACGTTTATTACTGATGACTCAAAGGTAGGGGAAACCAGAGAACACCCCAGAACTGGTAAGGAAAATGAAGCAGGAGTACCGGACAGGAGGAGAAGAGGCAGCATCTATAACTACCAATGAAGTCGAGGAAATTATTAAGAACCTAAAGAACAGCAAGGCCCCTGGGCCAGATGGGATCTCTGCGGAGGTACTAAAGGCAGGGCTGGAAGATATAGCGCCTTTTTTTGGCTGAGTTACTAAATGAATGTTTGGCCCAAGGCAGGCTCCCAAATGTTTGAAAGCAGGGAGGAATGGTGATTAGCAATAAGGGAGAAGACAAGGATCCGAAACTACCAACATCTTACAAGCCAATATGTTTACTAAACGTATTGGGGAAAATACAGGAAATGGTATTGTGAAGAAGGATGAACGCGCATAGGCCTTTGAGGAGGAATGCCAAAAGATATGGTGGAACTGGTAGGCGAACATTTTCACTGTTACCTTCATTAGCGGAAAGAGTAGAACTAAACATCTAAATCCTTCTCAGGGTCTCGTTTATTTTCTGACTGGTAAGGGACCTTATAAAGCTTCTTTAAACGAACAGGAGCTGGTGGAAACTCCAACATGTGATTGGAGAGGTCTGGCAACGCCAGAACACGTGGTTCTGGAATGCCCTGAAAAGAGGAGATTAGTAGAGAGCTGGAAGACAGTTTGGACGATGAGAAGAAATGAGAAGGAATGCAAGCAGCTGTATATCTTGGCGGGCTAAGAGCCCAACAAAGAGAAAGAGAGATATGTTCAGGAAATGATGGTGAGGAGGACTATTGCTAACCGTGGTGCGTGACATAGAGACGATCACTCAGAGGGAGATAACTCAAGCGGAGTTTCAGTTACCTCTGAGGTATGTGCGAGTGAAAGTGAAGTGTAGTTTGAACGAGGTAGGTAGGGAGGTAGT
>CABEEJ010002849.1:59105-73850 GCA_901482245.1 Timema douglasi
TAGGGAGGTAGTGTAGATCGCACACAAAGCACATAGAACTAAAAGTGACAGAAGAAACTGGCAAGCGGAAGCAACAAGATGAGATTAGCCGCAGTGCGTCTGAAGGGGGAACCGTCGCCGGGGTTTCCAGTCGCTGAGGTGACTGAAGAAACGGGACGGCCCACCCAAGAGGAAGATGACGGAGCTCACCCCGAGGCAATCCGGCTCCATACTCTTGGGAACAAGAAAGAAGATGGAAAGGACAGCGGACGGTTCTCCGAGATCATCGGAAGAAGGGACGGTTGCAAACTCAGCCAACGTGCACCAGGAAGGACTAAAGTAATATTAAGGAATATCATAAGAAAATGTGTACAATTTTTGTCCAACACTAGAGTAGGCTAATGGAGGTTAGTTCTAGGATAAATTAGTTAATAAGATAGCTAAAGGGTTTTAATAATTGAATCTTATTAAATTAGGTTGGATTAGGATAGATTAAGATTAGGGATTTTCCGCCAGTGGTTTTATTAGTAGGTAGCCGGAGCTCCATCTCCGATTGGCCGCCTCTCCGGGTGGCGGATAGGGGAACGCTCACCACAGCTGGTGAGCTCTGGGAGTGCCAGGTGTGGAGGGTACCGCGGAAACTATAAATACCCGGGGCGGACCGACTGGAGTGATACGAAAATAGTTAGTGGAAACAAATTAATAGTACTATGAATCAATACCAGATTAGATACATTAAATAAAAGGGATATAAGAGCATCGAGCAACTGATGTTAGTAGAAAAATAGGACTTAGGTTAAAATTGTTAGAAACTGAGTCGAGTAGTCCTGAGCTATCTTCTCTCAACAACTCTTAAAAGGTGAGCCCAAAGGCCGTTGCACCCAAAGCGCCAATTATAGATTTGACTTCTATCACAAAAGAAGAACTCCTCTATAATAATAATAATTATTATTATTAGCACCGCGTCTTACTAACCGTTTGGGTTGTACGCACTTACACTAATGTGTGATGGTAGGGTTATTGTGAGATGAAATGGAGGACCTACAGTTTAACGTGGAATCCGAACCACGGTGGAGGCCTGGCATCCTCTATAATTAATTTAATCAGTTCCTTCCCGCTCTACTTCTAATATCTACATTTCCTTTACCCTCCCTAGTTTTTAATATTTGTTCTTATCGATATCAACACGGTTTGATTTTCTCTAATTCTTTTTATCGATGTTTTTTAATATCTTCAATATATTTTTAAGCACAGCGTTTTACTAGCTGCTCAGGTTATTACACCCCTCCCCTATTTTCTTTTATACTGCAAATATTTTCTATAAAGACTTTAAGTTTGGCACAGAAACTATTAAAAAAATTAAGTGGTTTTCCTTGATTATTCTTTGTTTTGGTTTCATAGGTAAAGTTAGTAAAGTTATTTTGTTCTGTTGACGCAGAAACAGTTAAACAACTAAATTATATTAATTTTATTTTGTTTCTTGCACCTATTATTTTCTTGGTTAATTTTGCAAGGAAATAAAAATAATATAAATTTTATTAGTAATTTTTTTCAGTTTAAAGATAATCTCTTTTGTTTAAAGGGGCATATTTTGTGTGTTTTTTTTGTTATAAATGCAATTTTTTATAAATTTATTTTCTAGCAATTCTTAGGGCATAGAAATCCTAGCCCTTTTAATTAGCAACGATTGCGTATTTTGTTTTCCTATGTAACTACATTTTTATACAGATACTTGTGTACTTTTCAGTGCGGGGCTGTTATGGGCAGATATAATACAGGAACTTGAAATTATTATGATTTTGCGTCACGCAAGCATTGCGCATATTTACTGAAAACTACCCAGAATACAACTGAGCTGCTAGTTTTAAGTCCCGCCCAGGTCGCACGAATCCCTTACCTCGACCCTGGACCCTAATAATAAAAATAAGTAGGCCTATACACTAATATCTATATATAAAAAAAAACGAAAATGTATTTAAAAAAAAACAGACAATAGTAATTTTAGAGCTAGAATTAAAAATCCAGATTCATCTTCGGGCTAGGACCAGACAACATCTATACATCAGGTTTAACAGAATCCATCAAACTATTTCAGCTGAGACGTTACAATACTTTCTCTCTGTGAGTTGTGTCCTTAGGGTGCATTATACCGTCACGATATCACGTGACATTAGTTACCACGTGTTTGCTGTAACACGTTTTGAAGGACTCTTCTTGCCAGAATAGTCAAGTGGTCCCCGTCACTAATAACCCCACTTGGGAAAACAATACAACGCAATCATTTACCGATACTAGCAATATAGAACAGTTTGGGGCCCTTGGCGCATGCTCGTGTGGTTTGGTTTGGTGCAGCTGTTGAGAAATAAAACATGTTTTTATAACTTGTTCGACATGTTTTAATTGGGGAGCAATATTGTATCTGAATGAACATACATGCAATCTAATCTTTAAGTACACTCTATTTGAGCACGTGCCTAAATAATCTTCATCTATAGAATACAAACAATTATTTCTAATACAAAAACTTGGCGCATAAATACATTTAGAAGAAAATAAATACAAATTGTTAACAAGGTTGATATTTGTCACTCAACCAAGGATAGCCTTGGAGTGGATGGGGGCGGCGCCGTAAGCGAGGGGGGAAGCGTAGCCCAGGGGAGCGGCGACCCTAGCGACAGCGGGGGCGGCGTAACCGTAGGCGGGGGCGGCGACGGCGACCTTGGCGACGGGGGCGGCGAGGGGAGTCTTGTGGACGACGGCGTTGAATCCGTTGACGGGGTCGGCGGTGTACTCGACGGTACGACGGGTGCCGTCAGGCTCGGTCAGGCTGTAGCTGCCCTGGACGACGTCGCCTTGACGAGACTCCTGCTGTCCCTTGGAGTCGCCGGTAAGGGCGTCCTGGATGTCGTAGGCGTAGCTGTAGGAAGGGTTGGGATCGAAGTCGGTGTCGACGGCGACCTTAGCCACGGCGGGGGCGGCGGCGTAGGCCAAAGCGGGGGCGGCATAGGCCAGGGGGCGGGCGGCCAAAGTGGGGGCGCCGTAACCGTAAGCGGAGACGGGTGCGCCAGGGGCGACCACGGCGGGTGCTCCCAGGTATCCGGCGCTAGCCACAGCCACGAGGGCGGAGAGGACGATGATCTGGAATTAAAATACTTTATTTATGTTTATGTAACAGGAGAGAATAAAGTCCGAGAAGGTATTGCTTGCCCTCACTACTGCTGTAAGACTTATATAAAGTTTTTAATTACGAAAAATATTCACTCAAATGAAATATTAATCAATATATTGTACATTTGGTAGTTTCGTTCTCAATATTCATCCATATAACTTTTTCTCCGTATCTTAAAATGCACTCGCATTTGCATGGAGTAAGAGTGATAAACAATTCAGGGGAAAAAACCCTTGGTACACTTGGTCAGGATAAGAACCCTGCTCTCTCTCTCTAATAGGTAGTCTTGTCTGTTGTGGGAGTGATGCCTTAGACCATGTGACCATCGAATCAGGTTCAGTGTATTTTCTAGAGCCAAGATAGTTTCTAACTTGTTTGCTAATAGGTTCGGTTACTGCACGTTCAATATCTTTAATAATAATAATAATAATAATAACAAACAACTGATGTTTTAGTCCACGATACAGAATGGTCCGTTCTGGCAAATACAAAATTCAATCCAAACCGAAGTTATTTAATTTCAACCAAATCTGGCTGTGAACCAATGACTCTTAAGCGTTGATAGACAATAGGTACGGACTAATATATATTTTAGGAAGAACCTTATATGACGGATATTAATAACTAGATCTATTTTCATGTGTTCATACGTCAAGTAGTGTGATCTGCAGCGGTCACTTTTGATAGATATCAATAACTATAAAATAACAAAACTAACTTAGTAAAGTGTTCCTATGAGCATTGGGCTGTATCTTTTCCTACCCTGGAAACATGCCACACCACGCCACTGTATTCAACGCTCACCTTGTACATGCTGGGTGTTCTGGTAGAGGGTCCGACAGATGTTGTTGGGTCTCTGCTGCTAGGGGTCCCTCTTTTATACCCGGCGAGTTGATGTAATCGAGCAAGATAACCGGCCCCTACTGGCGAAACTCCCAACCACGCCCATCTCGTCCACATCTTTCACTCGAGTCATACAGGCAAAGTATTGTGACCGTGAACATTCTGGATCTGGGGCCACAGCCGACACGGTTTCAAGGATTTGGTTCAAATTTGATATTTATTTGTTATTATATTTTTAAAACCTCATTTGCGGCATTGTGGTCAGAGCTACTAGCTACAGATCCAAGGCTCGATCCTCGGTGCCTCCAGAATTTATTTGTGAAGTAGTGGGTCTGGAACGTGGTAGGACTCGGCCTCGTGAGGACAATTGAGGAGTTGAATAAATAAGTAGCGGCTTCGGGTTGGAAAACTGAGACTAACGGCTGGGTAGGGGACGCAATCTATCCCCGAATGTTTGCACTATCTTCGCTAACATGCGGCGGCTTCTAGGTCGGTATGGCTTGATTGCGGGCTCATATTATTTTATTAATTGCTAATTTTCTGAACAGACTGATCAGCAAACGAGAATTTCTAAGAGCGAGAGAGAAAGAGCCCACACATTTTGTCTGGAAGGGTATTTCCACATACCTTCCAGGTTTATTTCACCTCCCATCTCCCCCTCCCCCAACTGACATGGGGGCCGATGGCTTTACTTCCCCTGCGAAGGAAGTTGTTTTACGGATTCTTATCGCTCAATCTGTCGACTCCGGCCGGGTTTGAACCCACCATCATCTAGTCCTGAGGCAAGCACTTTACCCCAAGACCATCGAGGATGACTACTGTTCAATTGCTTAGTGGTATTTTTTAATTTTGGTTCTATCCCTCAAATTAAGGGTAGTTTACTAATATTTGAGAATCTTGTGACCAACTCACAATAGACCGCATGAGTAAGTATGCGCGGCTTTGTCGCGATATTTTGTCAAGGTGAAGAACGGTCTCGTTTCTCGGGGCACTGGCAGTGACCTTGACCCGGATATGAACTTTCTATCAGAGCTGTAGGGAATATTACGGCCGGACTTAGTTTCACCAACACTACCTGCTTTGTTATCGGTGACCTGGTGGTCTAGAGGGTAAGGTGTCAGATTTCTGTGCTGGGGGTCCGGGGCTCAATCCTCGGTACCGGCACAGATTTATCTGATTACCAAACCCTTCCTTCACCTCTGACAAGACGTGTATTAATCACAACTTGTGAATGTGGGGAATGCCAGGCCTCCACCGTGGTTCGGATCTCACGTTAAACTGTAGGTCCTCCATTTCATCTCACAATCACCCTACCATTACACATTAGCGTGAGTGCGTATAACCCGAACGGGTAGTAAGACGCGGTGATAATAATAATAATAATAATAATAATAATGGTACGTTAGAAATCTCGGCACAGTGGATATCGCGTCTTCCAAAGGTCTCAGGCTCGCTTCCCGACATCGCTCAAAAATGACAATTTGTGATAAATCACCGGCCTTGGTACTGGGTTCTGTGTTTGTTCTAGAATAAAGCTGGTTAGTAATTTTTGTGTTGACATATAATTAGGTTAGGATATCGTCGTTGAATACCTCTTAATTGTTAATTAATAATAAAACAGCAGGGTTAGGGAGGCCGGTAGGGGTAAGGGTACATCCTGGTTGGGAAACCAACCCCACCGTATCCGTCCGTTCGAGATTCGAACCTCGACTCCCTTCTTCAAAGTGACCAAGTGCTCTGCGAATGTTCAGGTTCCTCATGGGATTTATTTCAGTTTATATCTGCACACGCTTTGATTAGATTTATTACACAAATCACTTTTGAATGTATTAATTGTTTCTCGTCAAACCCGCCTCGGTGGCGTGGTTGCTAGGCTAACGCGCTAGTCGTGTTGAGTTCGACCGCTGAGGACGGGGGAGATCCAGGTTCGAATCTCGGTCGGATGAACTGGGGGTGTTTTTTCCTAAAATGGTTTTCCACTCTTCCTCAACGCAAATGCGGGTTCACTTCCTCTAATTAAACCTTCCCAATTCCTAATCCATCAGCGTAATTAGTACTTAAAACGTAAAACCCGAACGGGTAGTAAGACGCGGTGCTAAATATTATTATTTCTCGTCAAATTGAAACAATAAAATTGGCGCCGAAGAACGTCTATTACCAAGTCAAAAATGAAAACCCCACTGGCTTTATTTTTTATTTTTATCACCGCGTCTTACTAACCGTTCAGGCTATACTCATTTATATTTACTCTAATGGGATAGGGTAAGAAAGAAAGTGTTTTAGAGGTAATCTATCAGCATTTGTGTGGAAGGAGATTGGAAAACTATTTAGGAAAAAACCACCCTCGGTTATCTCACCTCCTTCCCCCAAGGATTCTAGCCTCGATCTCCTCGTCATCGGGGCAGGCCAGTCTTACACGAGACTGACGCCTTATACCATTGTTTCTCAAACTCAAAATTAGTCGAATACCCAGATTCACAAACTAAGGATGGGTTGCAGGCCACAGTTTAAACAAACGTTTGTTTGTCTAAAATATATTCTACGCTTTTGTTTTTTTTTCGGCTCGTCTTACTACCCGTCTGGCTTGCGCACATTTTAATCACGCTATTGGGGTAAGGCAGCGGTTCTCAAACTGTTTTACACGTACCCCCAGGGGTACGCGAGTGGTCCTCGAGGGAAAATGACAAGAGAACTAAACAAGATGGAGGAGCGTACGTGGTGACTGAGGGATATTTTCTCCTCTGATTACCTGACATTTTGACCTGTAATTTGGGGAAATTTTTATCGTGAGGGTGCAATAGATTTTAATCATGACCAAGGGGTACAATATATTATTATTATTATTATTAGCACCGCGTCTTACTACCCGTTCGAGTTATACGCACTTACGCTAATGTGTAATGGTAGGGTGAATTGTGAGAGGAAATGGAGGCCCTACAGTTTAACGTGGGATCCGAACCACGGTAGAGGCCTGGCATTCCCCACATTTACAAGATGTCTTGTCAGAGGTGAAGGAAGGGTACAATATAAAAAAAAAGTTTAAGAACCACCGCGGTAAGGGATGAAGGATATATAGTATAGAGAAAATATAGCCTAATTTGGGTGAAGGGGTTAGGAAAACCATTTAGAAATAAAATTCTCTCTTATATCTAACTGGAATTACAACCTTGACCCGTGACACTGTCAAACTAGACCAGAAAATTTTGACGTTTAATCCGCGTGCCCACCGATGCAGGTCAATACCTAACTATTTTATGCACACCTTACCCCTAGACCGCCAGGTCACCACATATTCTAAACAGTATGCTAAGTTTGTAAAAGTGAGTTTTGAATAAATTTTAACATATTTTGTTGTTGTTGTTGCAAAGTAGTTTGTCCTCTCATGATTTCTAAAACAAACATTGAGGAATTTCTCGATAAAAAAATTACTTTATTTTTGTAACAATAAAAATATTAAGAAAAGTCCCCAATAATGTTTATTTTAGAACAATGTTTTTGCCGGGGATTGTTTGAGACTGTAACTATGAAGGTTAGTCAGTGATATATTCACAAGAGACTAGCTGTAAAGTATTGTCAGTGATATATTCACAAGAGACTTGCTGTAAAGTATAGTCAGTGATATATTCACAAGAGACTTGCTGTAAAGTATAGTCAGTGATATATTCACAAGAGACTTTCTGTAAAGTATAGTCAGTGATATATTCACAAGAGACTAGCTGTAAAGTATAGTCAGTGATACATTCACAAGAGACTAGCTGTAAAGTATAGTCAGTGATACATTCACAAGAGACTAGCTGTAAAGTATAGCCAGTGATATATTCACAAGAGACTAGCTGTAAAGTATAGTGAGTAGTGTGAGACGGACACCAGACACAACACGATCATCACCAGACTGTTGATGAGCCTGTGTCTGTCCTCACCACATGTCTTGTGGGAGGTTTCACCCGAATACAGCCGTCAGCTCCCAAGCTCGATCAGATAAACACATCTAACATATTTAACTAGGACAGGAAATAAAATCATAAAACATGGAACTTTATGTAAAACAATATTTTATTTATTCATTTTCGCCAAGTATTTCGAGTGTGGATAAAATTTAAACAATAAATATTTATATCTAAATGTTTGTGTTTGTACTTTTAACCCAAGATAGCCTTGGTATGGAGGGGGCTGGCGCCGTAAGCCAGACCATGACCGGCACCGTAGGCCAGAGCGGGGGCGGCACCGTAAGCCAGACCATGACCAGCACCGTAAGCCAGAGCGGGGGCGGCACCGTAAGCCAGACCATGACCAGCACCGTAAGCCAGACCATGACCGGTACCGTAAGCCAGAGCGGGGGCGGCACCGTAAGCCAGACCATGACCAGCACCGTAAGCCAGACCGTGACCGGCACCGTAAGCCAGAGCGGGGGCGGCGGCATATCCGTAGGCGGGAGTGGCGTGGACCTTAGCGATGGCGGGGGCGGCGTAGGTGGCGACTGGGGCAACAGCCTTGACGACGGCGGCTCCCTCCTTGTGTACGACGGCGTTGAATCCGTTGACGGGGTCGGCGGTGTAGTCGACGATGCGACGGGTGCCGTCGGGCTCCACCAGGCTGTAGCTGCCCTGGACGACGTCTCCGTCTCTAGACTCGTGCTGGCTCTTGGAGTCGCCGGTCAGGGCGTCCTGGATGTCGTAGGCGTAGCTGTACTGAGGATGAGGGTCGAAGTCGGTGTCGACGGCGACCTTAGCGACGGCGGGGGCGGCGTAGGACAGGGCGGGGCCGTGGGAGGCNTGCTGGCTCTTGGAGTCGCCGGTCAGGGCGTCCTGGATGTCGTAGGCGTAGCTGTACTGAGGATGAGGGTCGAAGTCGGTGTCGACGGCGACCTTAGCGACGGCGGGGGCGGCGTAGGACAGAGCAGGTCCGTGTGCGGCGTATCCCAGAGCGGGGGCGGCGTAGGACAGGGCGGGTCCGTGTGCGGCGTATCCCAGAGCGGGGGCGCCGTAACCGTAAGCGGAGACGGCTGCGCCAGGGGCGACCACGGCGGGTGCTCCCAGGTATCCGGCGCTAGCCACAGCCACGAGGGCGGAAAGGACGATGAGCTGGAAGACAAATACTTTGTTAAATAATACATCAAGACTCTTGTTATTTAATATTGTTTGTACTCTATTTTTTAAATCTTTAAGCGTTGATACATTATTTGTGTTACTTCAAGATTATAACTAACATATTAAAAACAATATATTTGATATTAACTATACATCTAATTAAATATAGTTGCTCTCCGCTTCTTAAATATACTGTGGCAGATTAATATTATTATAAAGGTTGGCTAGTTTGTGTATTTATCTGAAAGTCTTTTTATCATCCGTTTATTGTTTTCAACTATGTCACCATTACTATAGGTGTGAGTTGAATGGATTGCGTTCAGTGATAGACTTTAGAAACTAGGTACAACATTGCAAACAAGCACAACAAGATTAGTTAGTATTCAACTTTGAGACAAGATTAGGTAACATTAAACTCCTAATTCCAAAACAAGATTAGGTAGCATTAAACTCCTAATTCTAAGACAAATCTGATTAGGATTAAACTCCTAACTCTAAGACAAGATTAATAAGCATTAATTTTCTAACTCTTAAGACAAGATTAGTTGATATTAAACTTCTAACTCTTTAGACAATATTAGTTGATATTAAACTTCTCTTAGACAATATTAGTTGATATTAAACTTCTAACTCTTAGACAAGATTAGTTGATATTAAGGTGCTAATTTTAAGACAAGATTAGGTGATATTAAACTTCTAACTATTAGACAAGATTAGTTGATATTAAACTCCTAAATCTAATACAAGATTAGCTAACATTAAACTCCTAACTCTAAGACAAGTCTGATTAGGATTAAACTACTAACTATAAGACAGACATTAAACTCCTAACTCCAAGACAAGATTAATAAGCATTCATTTTCTAACTCTAAGACAAGATTAGTTGATATTAAACTCCTAACTTTAATACAAGATTAGCTAACATTAAACTCCTAACTCTAAGACAAGAATAGTTGATATTAATCTGCTAACTAAGACAAGATTAGGTGATACTAAACTCTTAAGACAAGATTAGTTTATATTAAGCTGCTAACTAAGACAAGACTAGGTGATATTAAACTGCTAACTAAGACAAGATTAGGTGATATTAAGCTTCTAACTAAGACAAGATTAGTTGATATTAAACTCTTAAGACAAGATTAGTTTATATTAAGCTGCTAACTAAGACAAGACTAGGTGATATTAAACTGCTAACTAGGACAAGATTAGTTGATATTAAACTCTTAAGACAAGATTAGTTTATATTAAGCTGCTAACTAAGACAAGACTAGGTGATATTAAATTGCTAACTAAGACAAGATTAGGTGATATTAAATTGCTAACTAAGACAAGATTAGGTGATATTAAATTGCTAACTAAGACAAGATTAGGTGATATTAAACTGCTAACTCTAAGACAAGAATAGTTTATATTAAACTGCTAACTAGGACAAGATTAGTTTATATTAAGCTGCTAACTAAGACAAGACTAGGTGATATTAAATTGCTAACTAAGACAAGATTAGGTGATATTAAAACTGCTAACTCTAAGACAAGAATAGTTGATATTAAACTGCTAACTCTAAGACAAGAATAGTTGATATTAAGCTGCTAACTAAGACAAGATTAGTTTATATTAAGCTGCTAACTAGGACAAGATTAGTTGATATTAAACTGCTAACTCTAAGACAAGAATAGTTTATATTAAACTGCTAACTCTAAGACAAGAATAGTTTATATTAAACTGCTAACTCTAAGACAAGAATAGGTGATATTAAGCTTCTAACTAAGACAAGATTAGTTGATATTAAACTCTTAAGACAAGATTAGTTTATATTAAGCTGCTAACTAAGACAAGATCAGGTGATATTAAACTGCTAACTAAGACAAGACTAGGTGATATTAAGCTGCTAACTAAGACAAGACTAGGTGATATTAAGCTGCTAACTAAGACAAGATTAGTTGATATTAAGCTGCTAACTAAGACAAGATTAGTTTATATTAAGCTGCTAACTAAGACAAGATTAGGTGATATTAAACTGCTAACTAAGACAAGATTAGTTGATATTAAGCTTCTAACTAAGACAAGATTAGTTGATATTAAACTCTTAAGACAAGATTAGTTTATATTAAGCTGCTAACTAAGACAAGATCAGGTGATATTAAAGTGCTAACTAAGACAAGACTAGGTGATATTAAGCTGCTAACTAAGACAAGACTAGGTGATATTAAGCTGCTAACTAAGACAAGACTAGGTGATATTAAGCTGCTAACTAAGACAAGATTAGTTGATATTAAGCTGCTAACTAAGACAAGATTAGTTTATATTAAGCTGCTAACTAAGACAAGATCAGGTGATATTAAGCTGCTAACTAAGACAAGATTAGTTTATAATAAGCTGCTAACTAGGACAAGATTAGTTTATATTAAGCTGCTAACTAAGACAAGATCAGGTGATATTAAAGTGCTAACTAAGACAAGACTAGGTGATATTAAGCTGCTAACTAAGACAAGACTAGGTGATATTAAGCTGTTAACTAAGACAAGACTAGGTGATATTAAGCTGCTAACTAAGACAAGATTAGTTGATATTAAGCTGCTAACTAAGACAAGACTAGGTGATATTAAGCTGCTAACTAAGACAAGATCAGGTGATATTAAACTGCTAACTAAGACAATATCAGGTGATATTAAACTCGTAGCCCCAACCCAAGACCAGAAACCCCATGTCCTCACCTTGAATGCCATGACTGAAAGACTCTGTCCAAGTGATACTCTTACTAGAGATTACAACTGTTTATATACACTCTCGGACCACACCTGGTTTGCGCAAGGAGCGCGGCCCAGATTAACCCGGTCCTACCGAAACGCACCACGCCTTCTTATGTCTACACATTGTTACATTATTATATATTTTAATTATCAGATGTGTGTGACTGGGTGACACCTCTGTGGTGACATTGTCTCTGGAGAGGTCCGTCGGCTTTGCTTTAAAGACTACCTGACTCGGATCGACCACCTCGCAGGGTGTCATTCTCTATCCTGGGGTGTCTCTCTCTCTGTCCTGAGGTGTCTGTCTCTCTGTGTCATAGGGTGTCTTTCTATATCTCTATCCTGAGGTGTCTGTCTCTGTGTCATAGGGTGTCTTTCTATATCTCTGTCCTGGGGTGTCTTTCTCTCTCTCTGTCCTGGGGTCTCTCTCTCTCTGTGTCATAGGGTGTCTTTCTCTCTCTCTGTCCTGGGGTGTCTGTCTCTCTGTGTCATAGGGTGTCTTTCTATATCTCTGTCCTGGGGTGTCTTTCTCTCTCTCTGTCCTGAGGTGTCTGTCTCTCTGTGTCATAGGGTGTCTTTCTATATCTCTGTCCTGAGGTGTCTGTCTCTGTGTCATAGGGTGTCTTTCTCTATCTCTGTCCTGAGGTGTATTTCTCTTTCTATGTCCTGGGGTGTCTTTATATCTCTCTATCCTGGGGTATCTTTTAATCTTTCTATCCTGGGATGTCTTTCTCTATCTTGGGGTATCTTTTAATCTCTCTATCCTGGGGTGTCTTTCTCTCTATCCTAAGGTGTCTTTCTCTCTATCCTAAGGTGTCTTTCTCTCTATCCTAATGTGTTTTTCTCTCTAACCTGGGGTGTCTTTCTCTTTAACCTGGGGTATCTTTCTCTCTCTTTAACATAAGGTGTCTTTCTCTCTCAGTCCTAGAGTGTTTCTCTCAATTCTAGGGTCTTTCTTTCAGTCCAAGGGTGTTTCTGTAGGTCCTTGGGCTTTTTTCTCAGTTCTAAATAAATCTAATATTTCTCCAGTTCATACCTACAACTTAGTTTTATTCACACGGTGATATCAACAGTTGCTGAATAACTGTCATGAACATAGCGGCATAGGATGAAAAACTTTTTAAATGAAGAGAAAAGTTGTCAATAAATTCCAGGATACCCTTGAGATATATCCAACAACTGTTGATATCACCATGGGAAGAAAATTAAACTCTGTTTCTACTAGAGAAATATTTGATTAATTTTGGCCAAAATAAAGTTTTACTTTAAAAACTGCAAAAATTCTGGCCTTTCCTCGCGTCCCCTAAATACCCACCTCGGTTCTTCTAAGCTCTGCGGAGGCCGGAGCCCAACCCAGTTTTTGATTATTTAAACAAACATTTATATTAAAATTTTAAAATTCCGGCTTAGATGTGCAAATTTTCGTACGCAGGTGCTACTAATGTTTAGATTTCAGACCTCTGTGGTAGATATCACTAACTCTTCATTTTATTAATATAGATACAGAATAATATTTAATACAGTCAGTATTTGGTTTGTTTCGTGTCCACACAGTTTAGTCATAGTTTTTTTTATGTTTGTTTCATAAAACCATTTAAATAAGAGTTGGTTTGGTACCATTTCTAACAAAACAGAAATATTTTATTCACCGACATTTTGTTATCAAGTCCAAATTTTTATTTAATTAAATCCAATCATTTTATTTAACACAAATTATGGTTTATAGTCCTTAGGCCTATTCTACACTAGCGGTTAATAGGCTAGCAACTGCGCCTTTGAATGAAACTCTTGTTATCAAGTTAGAAAATAAGTTTTTATCTAGACCAGCGTTTTGACCGCCACCTCTGAAGGCGTTTAAGCCGCCTAACGGTAGAAACGCGAATCAAACTACACCAGGCGTTAACAGGCAGTTGGGCACCAATGTCACAACAAGTCTTTCGGCAGGAATAATAAATACTATTCCTCGAGATGGTATCACATTTTGCAATATTTTCACTCGCTAAACAAAGTAATTCCTCAAATGAAAGCACAGACATTCTATGGTACTAAACGAACTTCTCTGGGTACATTCTGTTATTCATAAACATAATATGACGGTTCGATAATGTGGGGTGAGTTCATCAACGTCTCTTTAGACGAGTTTTTTTTTAATTGTGAGCTTCCTTCGACAAAATAAGTCCCACAACACACCCGGCCTATATAATGTCAATTTTTAAACCATTCCGCACGAGTGGAAGCAACAACCGCGTCATTTAAACCGCTAGTGTGGAATCAGTAGTGTTTTGATAGCTGTTTAACAGTCGCATTTTGACAGTCAGGTGTAGACTCGGCCTTATACATTTCTGCGCCTCTCAAGCAGATTCCGCTCTGTTCCCAACGAAAGTGTGAATCAGGCCTAACTGTCCCAAGTCGCGGATTGCCACGCACGCTCTCTAACGCCCAGAAAGAGACGAACTAAAAGTAGTGGTGCGATAGGTGACCGATGGGGGCTCGGAACAGGTTTACCAACTCATGGAGGTTACAACTGAAGGTGGATTCACACGCTCGCTGAAATTTGAAAGTTACAGTAAGTCAGCACCGCTTAGTTGTGTAGATGTTCACACACTCGCGGAAAGTTGGGAATCTCTCTTTACCCATGATGCATTGAAACGCCAAACATTAAAACTAAAATATTATTTATTATTATTATTAGCACCGCGTCTTACTACCCGTTCGGGTTATACGCACTTACTCTAATGTGTAATGGTAGGGTGATTGTGAGATGAAATGGAGGACCTACAGTTTAACGTGGAATCCGAACCACGGTGGAGGCCTGGCATTCCCCACATTCACAAGATGTCTTGTCAGAGGTGAAGGAAGGGTTTGGTAATCAGATAAATCTGTGCCGGGACCGAGGATTGAACCCCGGCCGCCAGCA
>CABEEJ010002850.1:0-12795 GCA_901482245.1 Timema douglasi
ATTCTAATTACTGATGCTATTTTATATTGTGAAAAACAAATAAATAATATAAAATTGCCTCATGGAGTCTGAGATAACTGGTGGAGTACAGTTTGAACACCGCTGCGCTAAGCCACCATTTCTGCCCCGTGCGACACCATCAGGTGTTCAATTCTGACTCTTATAAAACCTAGTATTCAAGAACTTTTGAGAACAAAATAGTTCCAACCATAAATAATCTTCAGCACCTATCCTGCCAGTGTTACATTGATTTTCGTATAGAATAAAGACGTGACTAAAATTTATAACATTTTTTAAGATAATTATGGTAATTTGATTATCTACCAAGGAGGACATCACCTTGAAAAGGTGATTTATGTGGCGAGTAGAACTGCAATTGAAAGAGCTCATCTTACAAGGTATCAGCATTTATTTATATAGTTCAGCCAATATCTGTACAGCAAATAAATTTAAATAACAGCCCAATTCCATTTGTGCCGGTTGTTAATAACCTTGGTTTACATATAAATGAAAATCTAACATGGAATAATCATGTGAAACAAAATGTAAAAAACTGTTCTTTGCCTTACACTCACTTAAGCGCCTGAAAAAATGTATACCAATGGGTATTAAATCCACTCCTATTCAATTCCTTATCTTCCCGCTTTTTGACTAACTTGTTGTGATGTAGTGTATAATGAATGACCTGACAGCTGACCTTGCGGCAAGACTACAAAGACTCCAAAACACATATGTTAGATTTATATTCCACCTTTAGTCACGTGATAATTATTTCCCCATACTATAAGAAGTTAACTTGGCTAAGACTTAAAGAAAGACTAACTCTACACTCGATGACCATCATAAATCAACTATTATTGACTTACAACTCCCCACAACACCTTTATTCACGTATACGCTCACTCAACCCTAATAATAATTTCAACACTCGATCACAAGAAAACTCAACTTTATTCATTCCTCTCCGTAATGCCAATCAATATTCAGCTTCTCGTTCATGGAATACCCCAACCAACGACAAAGTTGCAAATATCTGCATGTGGAAACTCATTCACAAGATTGAGGAGTGTGAGACGTAATCACACCTGTGTGTGTATGTGTTCTCTTATTATATAATTCTTGTGTATTTTAGCTCTAGTTTTTATATATATTATTTTGTTAAACTTCATTTTAATTGTATTGGTTAAGTCTAAAAAAAGGTGATAGTCTTAACTTCGCCATTAAAGTTAAATCATTATTATTATCATATTTGATAAACTATTTGTCTAAAATGTGACTAAACAAGTGGTTGTATCTTTTTCTCTCTCTCTCTCACACACACACACACACACACACATACACACACATGTTTGGGATAGGATGAAAATGTAGGAGATTATCAAAACAAGTTTACTTGTGTAGTTAATGGGAGAAGAAAGGTGTTTGTTAAAGTTAATGTTCACTTAAATTATGTGCTAGTTATTAGAGAGAGAATTAATAAGCATCTTTTAAATAGACATCTGGCTCTGCTTTTTTTCAAACATTGGACACACTATTGAGAAAAGTGTTGGACCTATACGAATTTAGGATGCAATGATAATAGTGAATTTATTTTAAGGTTCAGCCGAAACAAAATAATTTTGGTTATGTACCTATCTAATGAATGTTAGGTTAGGCTCAATCTATGTTACTATACGAGGGAGTGGTTAGTGAGGGGGAAATTAAAATGTGTGTCCTCCCCCCCCAATCCCCTTCCAAAATTAGAAAGTCCGAAATGTCTAAGTCCTTTACACCAGGGGTTCTTAAACTTTTTCCACTCGCGACCCCTTTTCGCCTGAGAAACTTTTATGCCACCCCAGGTAAATAAAATAGGTATACAAATCAAACATTTACTAATAACAGGTGACCTGGCGGTCTAGGGGTAAGGTGTCAAGACTTCTGTGCTGGCGGCCAGGGTTCAATCCTCGGTCCCGGCACAGATTTATCTGATTACCAAACCCTTCCTTCACCTCTGACAAGACATCTTGTGAATGTGGAGAATGCCAGGCCTCCACCGTGGTTCGGATCCCACGTTAAACTCTAGGTCCTCCGTTTCATCTCACAATCACCCTACCATTACACATTAGCGTAAGTGTGTATAACCCGAACGGGTAGTAAGACGCGGTGCTAATAATAATAATACTAATAATAAATCATAAAAAACCTTATTTTAATTTGGAATACATATTATTTTACCATTTATTAAAGACGAAATCAAATGTACATAGTAATGAGATGGATGTGCTTGTTTATTTTTATATAAAGATGATTCATTACGCATTTGATTTTGAATTAATAATTTGCGTGTTCAGAAAGCTTTTAATGTTGCCAAATATTTTGTGCCGCCCACATTCAGTTATGGGATCACGGCCCGCGGGTAAGAAAGCCTGCTTTACACTATATTGATAACAATCACTAATCTCTGGTAAAAGCAAATGTTTTATAACTGCTGAGAGTATCTACCTTTTTTTTCAACTAAAGTGATGCACATGCTTTCTACGTAAACATTTACTGCTAGTTTAAATGTTTGATTTGGAATGTGATTGCTTGAATCAAATAATATAATCTGTAATCAGTAAGTGTGAGGATCTGGAAGAATTGGGGGTGTGTACCCTCAAGTTAAATAGGTTCCTAAAATATGTAGGTACTGCATTTATTAAATATTTTATAAACTTGTGTTTAAATGTTACCAAATATAGATGATACTTATTTTGAATATACGACCCACGTCTTGGGCGTAGGGGTCGAGGAGTTGTGGAGTTCAGACCCCTCGTAATGTTTCCAAGTTTTTAATATTAAGCTTAAAGAAGGCCTAGTATCCAACTTCAAATAAACTTTAAGGCATTCACTTTTCAAAACTTTGCCAGGCAAGGGCCACTCTTAATAGCTTCTAGAAAATTCTAAATTTCAAAAAAAAAAAAAAGACTTGGTGAGGACTACTTCAAATAGATTTTAGAGAGTCTGATTTAAAAAAAATATAAATTCTGATGAGCACTACTTAAAATAGATTTTAGAAGCATTAATATTTTCCAAAATTGGCTGAATGAGGACCACTCCAAATAGCTTCGAGGAATATCCAAATTGCAAAAAATTTCAGGGGTAGCACTATTCTAAATAATTTTTTAAGAATGTAGTTTTCAAAATTCTCCAAACAAAGACCACTATAAATATAGCTTCTAAGAGCATCACATTTTCTAACATTAACCGGGGGAAAAAAAGGGTAAAAGGTCCTTAAAAACTTTTTTTTTTGTTACTTGCCACCCCGCTCCCCTTTAATACAAATAAAGTTCACTACTACTGTATAAAATAGCAATGTTCTTATTTCTTAGGATTTAGTAGTAAGTCTTAACATCATGTCATAAACTTACAATTTTCCCTACGCCTATGACTAACGTGGTCTGGCTCCATTGTTCATCTTGAGAACTATAATATTATTATTATTATTATTAGCACCGCGTCTTACTACCCGTTCGGGTTATACGCACTTACGCTGATGTGTAATGGTAGGGTGATTGTGAGATGAAATGGAGGACCTACAGTTTAACGTGGAATCCGAACCACGGTGGAGGCTTGGCATTCCCCACATTCACAAGATGTCTTGTCAGAGGTGAAGGAAGGGTTTGGTAATCAGATAAATCTGTGCCGGGACCGAGGATTGAACCCCGGCCGCCGGCACAGAAGTCTGACACCTTACCCCTAGACCGCCAGGTCACCCTTGAGAACTATAGAACTAGATAATATGTAGAATCCTTCTCTCTCGGTATTGTACATGGTGTCGGTGTGATCACGATATATTTTAATCTTTACCATTTAATAAAATTACGCTGTATCGATTAATGTTAACACTGTCAATATGTACGGTTTACTAAACCTTAACAACTTATTTTCAATTTTTTTTTTTCATAGAAATTAAATTCTTATTCTGGCTCACTAGTATTTTGAATGTCTATTTTCAATCAAGAAAGATTGATTTATTTTGCAAGAATTTGGACATAATCAGCTCTCAAAAAATCGCCTTTTTGTGAAAAAAATGTAGTTGTTTATCCAACTAAAAATATGTGAGAGGCAAGTTTTCTTAACATTGGTTTGGTAAAAGTTTATCTTAAAAATATTTGCTCTAATATGAAAATTCTTCTGATTTATGTAATGGCTGTATTTATTTTTTATTTATTCATAAAATGGAAATACTTTCACTATTGTTGATAAATCAGTGATTTTATTTTTTAGAACTAATTAATCTAGGTATGGTTTTAAATGTTTTTAGCCAATAATCCTAAGAGTAATTTTATTTGGTCGAAAACAATTTGAATCAATATATTTTTATGGAGCTCTAGCGAGAATCTCCAAAAATATACTATCTTCTTTTTATATCATTAGCTAATTATTTTCATTTTACCAATTTTGTAACTGAACCTGGTTCATAGCGATCATAATAATTATAGCACATTCAAAGATCATAACATTTGTTTAAACTTGAAGAATAAAAAAAACTTAAATTATGGAACACTGCTGCTCATAAAATAGGATTTCAACTAAACATATTTATGTTGAAAAAAAATAATATATTTTTATAGCCCACAGATTACATTGTGATAAACAATTATTAGATTTAAATATTTTCATTTTTATCTGATGTTTAAGTCTTAGCCACATTATAATATACAATAGTACAATGAGAGTAAATAAAATTAAAATAAAAACTTAATAAACACAACAATTGACAACTACAATGATTGAAAATACAATGCATAAACAATATCTAATAAAGAGAACTAATGTACAATTAGTTATAACCTTAACATCTAAGTTTTATATTGAGATAGTAGAGGAAGAAAGACTGAGATGATTTGGGCATGTTATGAGGATCACAAACAGTTAAATAGCAAAGAGAATGATAGAAATTAATTATGTAGTAAAAAAAGCACAACCATTTTATAACCACATTATCTGGTGGATGAATACATAGCAGAATTAATAATATTAAGAAAACTTCCAATTAAGTTTAAATAAATCACAAACCAGCTTTATTTATATTGTTGATTCATGGAAACTTTAGCTTTTGTGAAAGTTACCCCACCTACTTATTTTCCCTCTGTTGGACATGTAAAATAACCTCTAAATTGACAATATTTCATATTTTTCGTGAGGGGGGATCACCAACATTTTCTTGCGAACACTATAGGACAGCATACCTGTTAAATTTCTCAGAATACGCCACTGTATGTTAGACAGCTCCAATATTTAGTTGTGAAAGGAGTTCACTTTTAGGAACATGATTTAAATCAAACCAAATAGGAATGTGATTCAATCATTTTGTTGGGGATTAAAAATGTAATATTTTTAGATAAGTTAATATATACACAAACCTGGGACCTTTGGCTTAGAAAACCACTGAGCTATCAAAGTTGGTCCCATGTATAGAGTCGCAGTTAGTTAATAGTTTAAGGCAGGGTCCGTGATGGACATGTGAGACTGTCCAGTTTCATAAAGGAGAATAAGCCCAGCTACAGTGATTCACAGTCACGGTGTGCCATTTTTAAACATACGTTTATCCGCAAGAAGATATATGTGAATGGTAGTCACCCATACCAAATGTTAATTTCATACACCTGGTAGCATATACAATATTACCAACCTTAGTTTACTTGGATGACAGCTCATTCTTTGAATGTCTAGGCAAATACATATGCTTGTATTACTGGTTACATATGAGAAATTGTCTATCTTCAACCAACATACGTACCAAAGGGCTACACGCAGCTGACAAATTTGACATGTATGGTTTACATTGATCTAAAGCAGGAGCCGGCAAATGACAGCCCACGAGCCAGAACCGGCCCGAATAGTGCTACCAAATTATTAAAAAACGCAAACTCAATCATAAACATTATTTATTATTCATGAGTAGAATTGATATAAAAGTTCACATTTAAATCTAACAAGAAAATTACATATCTTGTTTTTTGTCTATTTTGTGAACGTTAGGAGTTATGATGGTACAGGCAATTTGTACCGAGTCCTCTTGGTTCAACTTGTTGCGTAGGCTCGTTTGGATGTTGTTCAATGCTGAAAATCCTGCTTCGCAGGTATATGTAGGCAAGCCAACATGTACAATGCAGTAGCTGAATTAAAAGCCAAAACTGCTCAAAAAAATCTGCAGTTTTTTTTTGTGTCAAAACAATAGTTTGGGTTCAAAGACGACTGAAAATTTATGAGTTCTAGTTTAAAAAGTTCTTTGTTAATGTTCGGGTATATTACCAAATCTCCCTTCCATAAATTGTTTCCGTGATTCAAGAAAGAATTGTTGAAAAAATTTAAAACCGTTTTCAGAATGTAGAAATCCTTAGTTTCAAATCATTTTTTAATTTATTTAGGAAACTTTCCATTTCAGAGATCGAGTTATGTGATATATCTTTTGAGTTTTGGAAAAAACAAATGTGCAGGACTGAATATCGCTAAAAAAAATAACTTTTCTTTTTTTATAAAAGCTTCATTTTGCTCGAGTGAAAAAAATCATGTGTTTATTCCAGCCTTGTAAATTGACATTCAGACGATTAAGTTGTTGAAAAATATCTGCTAAAGATCACAGCTGCCCGAAAAATTGATCATCGACTAGCAAAAACAGTTACTCAGGTTTGTAACTTTGTTGTTACCTGCCATTGACTCAGGTTTTGTCTCACAGAAGTCGTCAAGGAATAAAACCTGTTCAGGGCAGTTCCTTTACTGAGCCAGCTCACAATATTATACAACAGAAGATCTGATCGCGCTTAGATTAATTCACGTAAAAGTCGATGCTGAAAGCTTGTTTTCATGTTTAGTTTGTAAAAGGAAGGGTGAGCATAGTATTAACACGAACATAGTTACAAAATGTTTGTAAAAGGAAGGGTGAGCATAGTATTAACACGAACATAGTTACAAAATGTTTGTAAAAGGAAGGGTGAGCATAGTATTAACACGATCATAGTTACAAAATGTTTGTAAAAGGAAGGGTGAGCATAGTATTAACATGATCATAGTTACAAAATGTTTGTGAATTTAAATCTTCCCAACTAAGGAAAAAGCCTTAAAAAAATGGCTATATTTGGATTTGGGTTAAAAGGTAGAATTGGGCCTTAAAATTTGTTTCTAATACACGTTTGTGGCCCGCAAACAAAATTTATTGCCGATAGCTGATATAAACTAATCTACTTTGTGTGCTGTAAGCCAGGCATATCAGACTTGTTTGATCATAAGAAATACAATGAAAATTTAAAATATTGAGGCTGCCGCATTTAAAAAAATATCAACATTGACACCATCTTTAGAAGGAAAAAACTCAGTTTTTAAATCATTATTAGTGTAAAAAGAAGCTTATGTAAGTTTATAAAACATTTTAAGATTTCCTGTTGTTTTTTTTTACAATTTTTTAAAAATATATTTTGGAGGAGTGCTATGTATTTTAGGCTTGAAATCATGTGTTGGTCAAAATAATAAGATGACCAATACACATCCATAAACCATGATCTTTAAGGTGTCCTGTTATGAGACTAAACAACTCTTCACACACTTTTGTGTGGCCAAACATTATAAATATTTGGTGTGAAAATGTAATATTATCTGGGAACCAATCTTTGCTGAGTAAAAAGTACAAATTCTGTACACCAATCTCACTTGCTAGATTTCACCAAATAACGGTCAACTTTAAAATGTCATAAATGTCCCAAACGGTGTAGCTCTATGATGTTAATAAAAAGACGCATCGGGCCACATTATATTTCAGGCCGCATAGTGCCATGAATGTAATTTAAAGTTATGTGGTATAGAGCACTAGGATAAATCATGGTTTAAATTAGGAGGGATAGCCAGCACACTTACCTTGGTGATACTGGAGTAGAAATTGTTTAGATAGAACACTAAAAAACACAAACACATTTTTAAGGACAAGCTTTCACTGTCACAAACAGCTTCATCAGGTCAGGAGAGTAGACTGATGCTTTTGGTTGAACTGTAAGGTTGACTGTCCACAGCTGACTGTTTTTCAGTTATGACAGCGAAAGCTTGTCCTTAAAAATGTGTTTATGTGTTTTTTAGTGTTATATCTAAACAATTTCTACTCCAGTATCACCAAGGTAAGAATGTAATTTAAAGGCATTTCAAACTTGCAAAAATATATGAAAATCTTGGTGACTTTTTTTTTTCCACCTGAAATGCTTCGACTTATTTGTCTGCCTAAGCCATTCTACTTCATAGTTTTAATAGATGCCCGATAAAAAATTAAAACCCGGGACTTTTATAAAGGTGAAAATATAACATCGGAATGTTTGAAATGTAGCTGTAAAGTAGTCAAATTCCTGTAGTATAAAGTAAAGCAATGGTGCACACAGCTGTCTCAAGAAAAAGTCAAATGTTCACAGCCCAGGTTATAATTTTCCCTTTAACTAGCCAGTCAAAAGAGTGTACCATTCCTCTGTAATAGTTTTACTTTAACTTCTTACCAGGGATACTAGAGGCTCCTGCCAACCTCCTGAGCTTGGCGACTGAAAGTACTAAATTGACAAGGTTCACTATGTATGTGCTAACACAGATTATACAAAAGTCATACAGAATGAAGTATAAAACATAGGCCAGGTATATTGATCCAATATTTGACAGAACACACAGGTAAACCAGGACTTTGGTCCAAGGAATAGAGTTTACATAACCTAGAACAGAAGATCACAAATACACATTTTAATTAGGTAATGTATATTATATTATATTATAATAGTCATATGAAATATTTATTATTATCTAGCACCGCGTCTTACTACCCGTTTGGTTTATACGCTTTAAGTACTAATTACGCTAATGGATTGGGAATTGGGAAGGTTGAATTAGAGGAAGTGAACCCGCATTTGCGTGGAGGGAGAGTGGAAAACCATTTAGGAAAAACCACTCCAAGTTCACCCGACCGAGATTCGAACCTCGATCTCCCCGTCCTCAACAGTCGAGCTCAGCACGACAAGCGCGTTAGCCAACTACGCCACCGGGACGGGTCTTAAAAATATAAATGAGCATTTAATTTTTTTTTAAATGTGCATTTATTGATTTAATCTTGTTTTTTTTAAGCTCTTAGCTGACGCACAATGGATCAAATATATGGGGTACTCTAAATCACTATTATTTTACCTGCTATTACATACACCACAAGAAAATTAAGAAACTTTGGCCTCAACAAGATTTTACTAAAAAATGTTTCTCGGAGGTGGTGAGGTTAAAAATAATGTTCTCGCTATCCTGGCAAATGTATACAAGAACTGTGTGGCTTGGTAGAAACAATATTTAGTATTTATACAAATTTAGCAGCAGGTAATAAAAAGTTAAAAGTCTTCGATATTATTAATATTACATAAGCGTTCAACCCAAACAGAGGTAGTAAGATGCAATGTGCTGCTAAAAAATAAATAAAAAAGTAACTAAATGTACACACACAAACATGTGATGTTAATAATAACGTATTGCGGGTTTCATATGGCCAGGTTTTAAATTATGTACTTCATTCCAAACATCAAACATTACTTTGTTTTAAACAGAGAAACTCGAATAACTGATACACTTTGAGACCAAATTTGGTTGCTTATAATGAGTCTACTTGTCAGATTTTTTCTAAAATTTAACAATCCTAACCATAGCATACACTGCCGTAAAAAGATATTACAAAATAATCTGACACATAATAACTTTAGTCAGGTTTATGTAAAAATAATATTTTAGAAAACATTCTAAAATAGTTGTGTTAAGGAATGTTGTATAGACTAAGCTAATACAAGATAAGATTTGATAACAAAAAATTAACTTAGTCCATAAAAATATGTATAAGCCTCATAATATTATCATCATCATCATCATCATTATTTTTACTACCCGTTCGGGTTATACGCACTTACGTTAATGTGTAATGGTAGGGTGATTGTGAGATGAAATGGAGGACCTACAGTTTAACATACAGTTTAACGTGGAATCCGAACCACGGCGGAGGCCTGGCATTCCCCACATTCACAAGATGTCTTGTCAGAGGTGAAGGAAGGGGCCTCATAGCAATAAGTTAATCAAGTTTCTTGTGATATAGTGGTACTTGAAAGTTTCTGCGCTAAATATACCAAATATTAGTAATGTACAACTAGACATGCTGAATTAATATGACATAATATACTTACTTAAAGCAGCGATGAGGCAGTAAAATATCATCCCTACCAGACAGTTTGGTTGGTTCAGCAATGAATCTTCTCCCACAATTAAATGCATGATGCCAAAGCCTTTCCCATACCTACGGCAATTGGAACAAATTATAACGTTAAAACACATATGTTATGACTCATGAGAATACTTGTCAAGGCATGGCCATACTTGTAGCCTGGTCACCGTGACCAGAATGGAAAGCCAAACTAAATAATAAATATGTGGTCGGGTGACCTGGCGGTCTAGGGGTAAGGTGTCAGACTTCTGTGCTGGCGGCCGGGGTTCAATCCTCGGTCCCGGCACAGATTTATCTGATTACCAAACCCTTCCTTCCCCTCTGACAAGACATCTTGTGAATGTGGGGAATGCCAGGCCTCCACCGTGGTTCGGATTCCACGTTAAACTGTAGGTCCTCCATTTCATCTCACAATCACCCTACCATTACACATTAGCATAAGTGCGTATAACCCGGACGGGTAGTAAGACGCGGTGCTAATAATAATAATAATTTAATTATGGTAATTTTAAATATAAGTCTTGATCTATGCACGGTCTGTAACTTGTAACTAAGGGCCATTTTCATAGTCAGACTTAGTATGCCTCAAGTGCAACACTAACTTATGTTAAATAGATAATAATAATATTTAGCACCGCGTCTTACTACCCGTTCGGGTTATACACTTTAAGTACTAATTACTCTAATGGATTAGGAATTGGAATTTAGGAAAAACCACCCCCAGTTCACCTGACCGAGATTCGAACCTCGATCTCCCCGTCCTCAGCGGTTGAGCTCAACACGACAAGCGCGCTAGCCAACTATGCCACCGAGGCGGGTAGTGTTAAATAGAAAACACTTCCGTAAACTCAAATGAAACGGGCCCATTTCGCACTTGAAACTAGCCCAGCCCATAGGAGTTTAGGTAGGTGTCAATCCTGGGTTTAGTATATTTTTATTTTTTCATTTATTTGAGGTAGTTAACGTGCACTTTCTGAACCGAGTATATCGGCATACAAATTACAAACTAGCTTAAATCTAAAACAGATACACCCAGCCCCTGGCCAGTTATTCATCACTGGGAAAGGGGAAACCCACATTTCACCAATGATACATTTTCAGGCCATGCTTGGAATCAAACCCAGGACCCTTTTGCTCGGTAGGCAGACACGCTACCGACCGAGTTAAGGTGTCAGACTGTATTTAGGCTACTATAGTAGCGCACATAAGGTGTACTAAGTCTATGAAACTGGCACTAACTGTAAAATAGGTTAAATATACACTGTCATGTACATGCGTAGCTTTGCGATTGACCGTCAGAGCCCTTTGATATCTCTAAGGAGCCAATGTTCTTACAGTTTCATATCGACTACGATTTAAATAATGAGTTAGGATTAACCCTGAGCATAGGATGATCTGCTGAATATAGGTCAGAAATATTATTATTGTTATTATTTAGCACCGCGTCTTACTACCCATTCGGGTTATACGCTTTAAGTACTAGTTACGCTGATGCATTGGGAATTGGGAAGGTTGAATTAGAGGAAGTGAACCCGCATTTGCGTGGAGCGAGAATGGAAAACCATTTAGGAAAAACCACCCCCAGTTCACCCGACCGAGATTCGAACCTCGAATCTCCTCGTCCTCAGCAGTCGAGCTCAACACGACAAGCGCGTTAGCCAACTACGGCACCGAGGCGGGTAGCTCAGAAATAGAGCAATCACATTACAATAAGTCAATGGTCTCATATTTGATTTCTTCAGCCGAGGTGCCATTCTTACAACATTTAAAATATTATTTGCTCACAAGGAAAATACATGTGATCAAAAATGATGTTTTTAAAGTGAATTTTTTTAATTTTGTAAAATTTAATATTAGCCACATTCCCCGACAAATAAACTAACTTGTAAACTGTACAATTAATCTACTGTAGTGGATTACTTTTCCTTTTATTTAATATGTATGAAAATGGTAGTTTTTTACAGTTCACTTATTTAAAAATACCAGTGAGTTTTTGGAATAATTATGGGAAATAGTTGTATTTTCAGTACAGTGAATCTTTGAAGCCAATAAGTGTATACAGTATGGTAGTTGTTTTTATAGCCCTACAGTTTTTTCAACACGGTGTCCAATTCATAAAATATTTACTTAGTATTTTTTAGTATTTTTAGCACCGCTTCTTACTACCCATTCGGGTTATATGCTTTAAGTACTAATTACTCTAATGGATTAGGAATTGCAAAGGTTGTATTAGAGGAAGTGAACCCGCATTTGCGTGGAGGGAGAGTGGAAGACCATTTAGAAAAACCACCCCGAGTTCACCCGACCGAGATTCGAACCTCGAGCTCAACATGACAAGCGCGTTAGCCAACTACGCCACCGAGGCGGGTAATATTTATTTAAATAGGATATCGTATTGTCGCTGAAAGTGTATGGAACACATCAATTTTGTTTACTAAAACATTTACAAAATTATCATATTGTGAATGCTATTTGGGTAAGCTAAAAATGCTTCTCTGATATGATGATGGCACACAATTTACGAGTATATAATGATTTGTTTTATTTAGAACATAAAATTTTTT